>VXBO01004236.1:854715-962853 GCA_013400135.1 Rhinoptilus africanus
CTCTCCAGCCTGTCCAGGTCTCTCTGGATGGTGGCACAGCCTTCTGGGGTGTCAGCCACCCCTCCCAGCTTTGTATCACCAACAAACTTGCTGACGGTGCACTCTATCCCCTCATCCAGGTCATTGATGAATATATTGAAGAGGACTGGGCCCAGTACTGACCCCTGGGGAACACCACTTGTCACTGACCTCCAACTAGACTCCACACCCCTAATCACCACCCTCTGAGCTCTGTCTTGCAACCGGTTTTCTGTATTATTTCAACTTTTGCTTTTAGTTTTGAAATGAAGTATGTTCTTTTCCATCCTAGTGTACTGTTGACTCAGAAGTGGCTCTGCGAGTGGGAGGTGATTTCTTCTTTGACCCTCAGCCTGGTGACTCCCCTGTAAAACTCGTGCTGATAGCCGGGGGCGTTGGAATTAACCCATTGTTTTCTATGCTGCTGCATATAGCAGATCTTCAGGGATACCAAGAGGGTAAAGGAAATGGATACAAAATGGGAACAGCGAAGCTGTACTACAGTGCAAAAAATACAAGCGAACTCTTATTTAAGGTAAACAAAAAGTTTTTTAAAAAAATAGATCTCAGGTATTCAGCTATTAGTGTGCGTGTTGCTTTGTCGACAAATTCCAGAGAAGCCCCTCTGTGTAAGACACTGTACAGAGACAAAAGTAACTTCCTGTCTCAAATCCCACGTCTTTTAATTAGTTAGCCAGTGTACAAATTGAGGATGTTACTGGACATAACTGGCCTTATTGACTTCACTGGTAAGTCAGCCCTAAATGCCTGCATTTGACTGTCATCTCGTAAGACCATCACAGTATAGTATAATATATACGTGTATATACCCTCTAATAGTATGCATAACGCTATATGCTAGAGCCTTAGTACAGATTGTATTGAGTTCAAAGACTAGCAGGAGCTCGTATATACAAAGGAAATACTTTCGAAAATAATAGGAGAGCTTTATTGATACTGCATTAGTTGTTATTGGGTACTAGTCTAGGAATAAAGGATTTATAAGCAGTTCTCGTAAAATTGTTTGTGATAGTACTTCATCAGTGTGTCCTCAGCAGTTAAAGATTGGGTGTCACACTCAGGAATTAAGGGTCACTGATAACATTGTAGGGTCAAATTAGCATAGCTTCTCTAAAGAATTACAAAGGATAGCATACTAACTTTGCTGCTTCAAGATGCCATTTAGCTGGGTTTTCCTGATTTCGTGAGGACTGAACGTGACCCTCGTTTCCTTATTATGGCTGGGACCCTGGGGATAGGCCTTTTCCTTTAGGTCGCTATTGCTCAGCTGCCCATTTCATTTTATACACTGCCTTACTACGCTGCGAAGAACCTGCTGAGCTGTTGAAATTCTCCTTCGCTCAGTTAAAGAGAGCCTGTCTCTTATCCTAGCATCCTACAAAATGGTACTGTGGTGGTTTGTGTCACATGTGCGATACTTGCCCCGTTCTGTCTGTGGCACTGGATTGCAGAGCAGTAGGTCCCAAGTAGGTGCTGTGAATGACTACAGGATTATTTCAGCAGGTTAGGCCCCACCTCAGGAGTGCTTTCTGGCGTGGTCCTAGGACTTCAACTCAACAGGATGTGAACAGAATCATAGAATCGCTGAGGTTGGAAGGGACCTTTGAGATCATCAAGTCCAACCATTAACCTGCCCTGACAAAAACCCCTTCTAAACCATGTCCCTAAGTACCTTATCTACCCTTTTCTTAAACACCTCCAGGGATGGTGAATCTACCACCTCCCTGGGCAGCCTAATCCAATGTTTAATAACCCTTTCAGTGGAAAAATGTTTCCTGATATCCAATCTAAACCTGCCCTGACATAACTTGAACCCCTTTCCTCTTGTCACCAGGGAGAAGAGGTCAGCCTTTCAGGTAGTTGTGGAGGGTGATGAGGTCTCCCCTCAGCCTCCTCTTCTCCAGGCTAAACAACCCCAGTTCCCTCAGTTGTTCCTCATAAGGTTAATAGTTTCAAAAGTGCTATCAGATTGTTCGTGGTTCCATATGAAGGGGGCAGAAGTTGGGAGTCACATGCGGAAGAGCGAAAGCAGGCAGAGGTACTAGTGGAACGGCGTGCGCCAGCGTCTGTCTGTGCTGCTCTTCCTTCCGTCTCCTCTCAGGGAAGCAGAAACAGCTTTGTCTGTTACGTAGAATCTGTCTGGGGTTTGGTTGTTTTGTTAAGCCGCCCACGGCAGGCTGTTCAGTGTAGTAACCAGTTAGTAAGCAAACGCGTAACAATGAGCTAATTTACCTATTCACAGAGTAGAAAATGTTTTTATTTCAGAATATTTTAGGAAAGAATTCCCAGTGTCCATTCCAGCAGTGAAAATCCCAAATAGTGCAGAATCGAGACAGTAAAGCAGTCTTAGTTTCAGAGCTAACTACAACATCTGACTTTTTTTTTTTTTTTTTTTTTTAAACTGTGATTTGAACTGAAGCCACTGGGGTTTTGGTGGTGACTATCACAGTTGTGACCTGGGGAGCTGAAAATCACAGAGTTTCTACTCTGGTAAAAATAGCGTTAGCGTTACACCGTAGTTGAGTCGTCTTACCAGATAAAGCAGACAATGCTCTGAAAGTTCCTGGCAAACCGTAAATACCAACTGCAGGGTTTTTTTTAAATGGAAAACTCATATGGAAGTGGAAGGAGGTATGTGAGAACCTGCATGGGGAAGAAACTAGGGAAGGACACAACCGGGTCTTAGATCCAAATCTTGCCAATGGCAGCCTATGTAGGAAAGCGGAAAGCGTGGCTGGTGGAGATTCTCGGTACCTGCACGGCTCAGCCCTGCGAAATCAAGCCCGTCAGGTTCTCGGCGCTGAAATCCAAGAGCCTCAGTACTCGGTAGTGATGCCTGGTGTTCTGGGACCACGTGCCGACGTCTGCTTTGATTTACTGGCCTGTGGTGTAAGCAAGTGTTTTTAACGTTACAGAAAAATATTCTTGGTTTGATGAATGCGTTTCCTGGAAAGATCACGTGTCGTTTCCACGTTACCCAGCAGAGTTCACAGATCTGTCAAGAACTTCAGCCACACGTTACAGGTAAATATAATGGCAGCGCACGGAGGTGATTTCCAAAATCTAAGTTTGATTACATCCTAGAGGATGGAGTTTAATATAATTAGTTCTAGTGTACGCATAATCTAGTAGGTTTACATTTAAAGATTCAAAACGAGATGTGAGTTATACCTAAATAATTTCGCTGTATCTATTATGCTTTGGGAAAAAAATTGCCCTTTGTAGCTTTAGTTTCCATTTCCAGTAAACCTCCTCTGTTAATTCTAAACTTTATACTGGTATTTCCCACTGCAAACTTTATTCCAGAAATTATTAAGCGAAGTATTTACTTTGCTTAAGGCGGGATTGCTGAAGGATAAGCCGCCTGCTTGTAAGAGAGACTTCATGTTTCTATTTCGGTTGTGTTTGTGTTAGAGATGCTTATTTTTTTCATCTGAACGTGGGATTTTTAGTTGTGTGTAAGCCGTGCTCCTCTTCAGTGACTAATATCCCACGCATTCCCACTGGAAATACTGATCTAAATTCCCAGAAGAACAAATGGTTTTGGAAGCCTCAAATCTTGATAACCTATTCTTAAACGGGCCTGGCATTTTTAAGAAACGAGTGCTTGAAATACCTCTAATCAGTCATAATTTTTTTTTTAAATTACTTCATGATTAATATCCCTGTTCTCATTTCCTACATTTTTCTTTGTCAGAGGGAAGAATATCTGAGAAGGATCTAGAAAGAGATGTATCTAGTGATACTCTGTGGTACATCTGCGGTCCACCTCCAATGATAGAATCCATATCCAAACTACTGTCCAACATCGGTGTTCCTAGAAACTGTGTTTTCTTTGAGAAATGGTGGTAGTGACACCCGCTGAACAGAAAAAATATTGTTTCTACTGTATTTTGATACGCTGAAATGTACAGAAAATGGACTGTGAATTAGTTGGAAGATTTTACTTCATGAAGATGGATGACGATCATGATGGTGTTCTTTAATTTGACTGAAATACACTTGTAAGACAGTGCTGCTGCTTTGGGGGGAAAAATGATTTTATATTAAAGATATGAACTGTTTGGGGGTTTTGGATGGTTTGCTTACTTCTCCTGGGGGCAGCACATCTTCACTCTACGCACTTATTTTTTAATAAGAAGCTTTTAAAAGCCCGTCAGTGCCCGATTCAGTGGTTGGGGAGAATCAGGTGTGCCGCAAGGCCAGGTCGGTTTATAATAAATAACAACTTCTGAATCTGCTCCAAAGTGTTGTCAACACACCGCCTTACCCCCTTCTAGAGAATATTTTAATTAATATAAATAATAATAAATTAATATTTTTATAGAAGTAGAGTTGGCGTGTTCTGACTTCCTTCTCTTGCCACTTGTTGAAAGAAAAAAAATCAAACCTTTGATGTGGTTTATTTAAGTCAACTGTGGTGACAGTAAAAGACATTTTTTCATATTCAGACTTGAGTTTAATTTTAAAATGCCGACGTGTTAGGACTCTGTTCGCCTCTGACGGAGCTGTTCAGAGTTGTTTGTGGGGACCTCAGGTGCCACGTCCTCAAACGCAGCGCTGGGGAGCACCAGCCGCGACAGGGCACCTCCCTCCTCCACCGCAGTGCAGAGTTCTAGAAGGCTCCAGCACATCCCAGTTCTGTTTGGGAAAAAAAGTCTCTGGAAAGTTTGCTCTTTTCAGGTAGGAGTTTACCGCTAGGGATGATGGCTGATAGCCACGTCCTTCCTCAACGTGTAGAAAAACTCATCATATAAATGTTGAGACTAACAAAAAGCCATAATGAGTGAGCTAATTATCCGTATAGACAGTTCAAGTCCTTAAGTGGCAGAGATTCCCACTGTACCTTTGAAGACCTCAGTAAGGAAAATGTAAATTATTAAAAATACTAAATTACCATTGAATTACTAAAAACGTTGGACAGGTGAGGCCTTCTCTTTATTAGTGGCTCTTTTCCAGGGGGTCGGTGTTCCCGCCAATAGTCAGACAGGGAATGCAGCAAGCTGCTTGCCACCAGCATCCCTCTGCTCTGCCTTAATCGGAGGTTGCGAAGACACCGATCCCATCGCCTGGTCTCCAGCCGGCAGCAGAACGGTTGGTGTGAAGCACTTCTTCATTTTTCAAGGCCTCAGAGAGTCGCCTTTTGGGGACAATAGCATGCTGCTGTGGTGAGGGTTTGCCCGTAAGCGTTCATCTGCTGCTGCCTGCAGCCTCAGCGTGTGCTTCCGCACCACGTGGCACCAGACGCACGCTGAAAGGACGCAGCTCCTCCGCGGTCAGCGCAGACCCAGAGGGGACGTCTCATCAAATTCCCTCCCGCCGAAAGGCGAGGGAGATGCTCTCTGAGTACCCCTGTTGCAAGGAATGGTTCCTTGTTCGTTTGCTCTAGAGTGGAAATAGGCCAGGGTGCTTGTCACGGAAAATAAAACCAAGGGGGCTTTGTCTTCACAGAGATCACAGCTGACACCTCAGAGCTTGGTGCTTGAAGGAAGCAGGGGTTTTTCCCTAGAAACGTGCAATAAATTGCTACAGGGAAGCACTGAGGCCCTAAAATAAAACCCACGTGCTAGGTTCCTGCATGGTTTAACCCTGTAATCACAAAAAGGTTCTGAGAAGCCTTTAAATGTTGTTCACCTTATGACTTTTAAGTCATTAACTGGATTATAAACTGGTTTACCCCTTTTTCCCTTAATGCACATGCTCTCTTCAGCCCAAATGACATCTCTTTCACTAAACCGCTCCTCAGACTTGCACCAAAATGTCCATTTAACAAAAGGCTTTTCAAGCCCCTTCACTTCTGTAATCAGCCGCTTTCCCTCTAACCTCTTTCTGTCATCCCCTGTTACACTCAGCGTGGGCCCTGTGGGGCAAGGACATCTCCCTAATTGTACGGGCTCACCCGCCTACAGAGCAGTATTACACACACACACACACACACACACACACACACACACACACACTGCACCAAAAAATGGAGGAAAACTAGAATTTCATGCGCCCCCCCCCCAGCAGCAGTAACCTCAGGTCGCTGTTAGCGAGAAGCTCTTCCTTACCTTGGACATTCCCCTGCCGAAGGGCACAGGACACCTTCACTGCGTCAGGCGGGGAACGGTCACAAATGCCATTTCTGAGCCAGGAAAGTTAAAATCCCCGTCCTCCGCAGCCCTCTCCTCTGGACACTTAAGCGTCTTTCCTCAGTCTCTTCTTTCTAGAATTTAGTGGTCTCGTAGCAAAAACATCAGTTTCACCTTAAAGTCTGTTACTGGATCTGACTCCACCATAATTGAAAGGGAAAAAAACAACCCAGGAAAATTAGCCTACATAAACACATGCTGTATAAATAAATACATGTGATTAGCTTACGCGGAGGGGAACAGAGAGCAACCCCTGCTGTTCCGCAGCTACCGAGTTGGAGAAATATTCTCGTCACATTGTTGAACCACAGAAAAATGTTTATTCCTCTTACATTTGTGTCATCGGGTAAGGAGTCATTTGAGGAGGAAAAGCAGACTGACACTTTTTTTTCCCCCAACAAAATATGAGATCCACGTCCATCTATCCGCCTATGTTTAACTATAGAGAGATGGTTTGTGAGTTACCGCTTTATTAGACCGAATCCTTTTCTTCCTGTGACATTTATTTTACCAGTTTGCCGTGTGCTCATCTGGTACAATAAAGATGAAGTATTCCTCTAGGATTTGCCTTCATTAACTGGAAAAAAAGATGGGCTATTCAGTCATCATTACATCAGTTTAGTTCGTAGGGTGCTTTTAGAGCGAATAACGGAAAGCGCTTACATTGAAAAGCCCCTTTTTTCCCCCTTCGGCGCAGAGGTGAGGTTCTGATCAGAGCCCACTGGCCCACGCAGCGCCACGGGCACCGTTCTGCCCACGGAGGCTTTGGCAGGGATCGCCTCCTGAAGCCAGCAGCGCCTCTCCTCCGACAGCCTTGGAGACATGAACCGCATCTACAACCCTGAATTCAGAGGGGCGCTGGCATTGTCAACCAGCCCTTCCTCAGGCTTTTGGGAAGCGTTTCTCAGCAAGAAATTAGTACCTGCTTTTCTTACGCTCTTCAGATCTGGGAGGACGGAATTCCTGCATGAAGAGCTGATCGTGCTTTATTTCTGCCCCGTAATTGGCTCCCTGAGGCGAAGGTAGGGATTCGCGGCAGCTACAAAGAAAAAGCCGGGCGTCCGAATGCAGAGCCCGTCCTCCGCTCGCCTCAGAAACCCGGGCTGTGGAGGAGCCAAACCGGGGGGTGGGGGGGAAGTAATAAGTTGGATGGATGGTTGGTGCTGCGCTTCATTTCCACACACGTGTTCAAGCTACGCTGAGGTATTTCAGTGACTCCGTTTTCCAATTCGCAGATCAAATAATCCAAAAATTCTGCAAGCTGAATTGCCAGTCAAGGTGTTTGTGCACTGAGCCCCTCCTGAACGCTCCGCAAACTATTTTAATTATATTTTTATACTTATATTAATACATACCGATTATGTTATTATTATTTATTCAACATTTTGTACCTCGTTCTACCCCTTGCTCTCTGTTTTGTTATAAAACCCCTTTTCCATCCTTCCTCTAATGGGGCCACCCCTCTTTGCCACCTTCGTTCAGCCTTTGACATTTCCTCCCTTGCCTGAGCTGGATCCCCTCGTCTGAGCTCATCCCAATTAACGACCGCTCTCTGCCTCAGATGGCCGCCCGCTCTGACACCAGCCCAGCTCCTTCTCCCGCCGGAGTAGCTCCGTGCTCCTCCCGCACAGCCGGCCGCCTCCTGGGACGGCTCTGCGCACGCCTGAGTGAGTGGCGTTGGTCCAACAAGGCCGCGTTCCTGTTAAAATCCACGAGTGCCATCGCGTGTGCTGTCGCGCTTCACCGTCACCAGCCGGCACGGGTGGCATGTTGTAGCACAACCCATCGGGGTGTCCCCCAGGCACGCCAGCAATATCTCCTTCCCCCACACGGGAGGCACGGTACGATTAGTTTGCGTCCTTACTGGGAAATTCTGCCCAGTTTGGGGGGAAAAAATAGGTGGGGTTTAAAATGGTGGCTCTCCGTGGGAAAAGAAAGGGCCTGGCTTATCTCTCCAGCATCTGCTGGGGGTGACAACCCCCGCCGTGGAGCTCAGGGTAAGTGTGGCCTCTCCAGGGGAGAAGTCAGTACGGAGCCCTGCCGCACCTCTGTGGCCAAACTCCCATTTCTGCTTCTCCCACCCGTGGTGGGTCTCTCCACCCTTGGTGTGTTCCCCGGCATCGCTCAGGTGTTCAGACAGAGGAGCTCAGCTCTGGCCTAGCCCTTTCTCCTCTCCGTTCAGGCTTCAAATAAGGCGATGACCGCTTGCTTTCATTTCCTTGCCCACTCTGCTGGTCTGGCTTTTTCAAGCCCCAAAATGGCAAAAGCAGCTGAGACGAAAGGCAGGTAACAGCTACGGAGCCTGGCTGCCGTACCCCATGGCTGCCCTCCCCAGCCCCCATCACATCTGTGTCATCCCTCAATGACGGGAGTTCAGCGCTCTCACTCTGCTGGAGACAGGAGCATGGTGAAAGCACACACACCGAATCATAGAGGGGTAGGGGCTGGAAGGGACCTCTGGAGATCATCTAGTCCAATCCCCTGCCAGAGCAGGGCCACCTTAGAGCAGGTTACACAGAAACGCGTCCAGGCGGGTTTTGAATGTCTCCAGAGACGGAGACTCCACCACCTCCCTGGGCAGCCTGTTCCAGGGCTCTGCCACCCTCAAGGTAAAGAAGTTCCTCCTCATGTTTAGGTGGAACTTCCCGTGCTCACGTTTGTGCCCATTACCCCTTGTCCTGGCACTGGGCACCACTGAAAAGAGCCTGGCCCCATCCTCCTGACACCCACCCTTTAAGTATTTATAAGCATTGATAAGGTCCCCCCTCAGCCGTCTCTTTTCCAGGCTAAAAAGACCCAAGTCCCTCAGTCTTTCCTCATAAGAGAGGTGTTCCAGTCCCCTAATCATCTTTGTAGCCCTATGCTGCACCCTCTCCAGCAATTCCTTGTCCCTCTTGAGCTGGGGAGCCCAGAACTGGACACAGTACTCCAGGTGGGGCCTCACCAAGGCAGAGTAGAGGGGGAGGATGACCTCCCTCCACCTGCTGGCCACACTCTTCTTGATGCACCCCAGGATGCCATTGGCCTTCTTGGCCACAAGGGCACATTGCTGGCTCATGGTCATCCTGTTGTCCACCAGGACTCCCAGGTCCCTTTCCTCAGAGCTGCTCTCCAGCAGGTCAGCTCCCAACCTGTCCTGGTGCAGGGGGTTATTCCTCCCCGGGTGCAGCACCCTGCACTTGCCATAAATTTCTCTCTGCCCAACTCTCCAGCCCATCCAGGTCAAACTCCAGACAACTCCAGACAGCTGAGCTAATTGAGTAATTCGAATTCACAAATTGGAATTGATTACGTGACTATAAAACCAAAACCGTTTGCCCTTTTTAAAGTGAAACAAAGATGAAAGTTCTCTTTGAATCTTCCCAACCCTAAACCACTCCCGCATTTACAGGAACAAAGTTTTACATCAAGTTTCCACTTAAACCGAGTGCCACGTCCTCGTAGAGCCTTATGTGCTCCGTCAGACTGGTGACGGCAAGCCAAGCAGCCAGTTCTCCAGCCCTGGTAACTCCTGCTAATTCGTGGGGAGGGGCTTCCCTTCATCACCACTGAGACATCGCGAGTTCCTCCTGTTGGGGACAAACTGTTGGCAGTTGTGCAAGTACCACAAATAAGAAATCTCCTCGTGACCTTTATTTCTCTTCAGTTTTGTAAGCAGTTGGGATCCAGTTAAACAAGGTCAAGCTGCAATTCAATAAATGCTTTATATTCAAAAGCACTGGGCGAGTTCTTTCTACTGCAACGCTTCCTACGAGTAAAATGTTCATTAAATACAGTATATTTTTAAACAAGATTAATACAAAGCTCGTCCTTGAAATAGAAACCATCAGTAGAAGGATCTTGTGCTAATAAAATTTGCAAAC
The DNA here is from genome assembly GCA_013400135.1 of Rhinoptilus africanus. Classification (NCBI taxonomy): domain Eukaryota; kingdom Metazoa; phylum Chordata; class Aves; order Charadriiformes; family Glareolidae; genus Rhinoptilus; species Rhinoptilus africanus. The sequence goes on from VXBO01004236.1 coordinate 864,752, forward strand.
AGGTACTTAAAACTGTACAGAACAAAGACCTTATATTTAAGTAGAACAACTGAACCTTTTTTTTGAGGCTACTGGAACTTCAGTTTGATATCAAGAAACAGAATAATTGAAAAACACCCCCAGAAATTGAAGTTAGTTACAGTCCTGCGGTTAAACCACTGGATTCAAAATAAAAACTCTTTAAGCCATGAAAAAAAACCACCGCCGTGCTTTGTGTGTGTGAAATCAAATGGTTTAAACTTGAGTGCCGTTGTCCAAATTAGATGAATATTCAAAGCACTGTCACTTTTTTCCCTTCTCTGCAATGTTCTGCCAACTGTCTAAGTTTGAACCACCTTAGGTGCACATCTGATACAGAACACATTTTTTTGTACAACATTTTGATTTGAAGACTAAGGAAAATTATTAGAAACAGGTCAGGCAAGGGAACAAACAGCAAATCACTTGCAGAGCTCTCGCTTTAGAAAAACAACAATCAGGGGAATTTAGAATGTATTTCTCACCTTGTTCCCAGATAACTTGGCCACTTCTACATAGGGATGAAGGTGGTTAAGAAGAGAGAAACAACTACTTCCTACATTTTTAAGAATACTGAAGTACTTGGAGAGCATTGGCACAGAAGCTATATTACACATGTACATTCACTTGAAATACTTTAAGGTAGCTCCAAGCATAAAAATGCTGGTAGTTTTACAGAATTCTGTTACGTATCGGTCCCAAAATATGCTTCCTTGTATCAAAAAAAACCCCCCATCTATGAAGGTATTTGCATTTTGTAAGGTCATTTAGTGACATTTGTTGCCCAGAGACCCCTGTGTGCAATTTCAGTTCTTTCCCACCAGGTATTCCATACCAGTGAGGAAGTGCTGCCAAATCACCTGGAAGGGTCAGGAGGTACCATCTAATTCCAATTTTAGTTGAAGCGCCACTGAAAGAAGTTCATTTTACCTGCTTTTTTGTTTCCTGTTTTCTGCAGCCCTCACAACTACTGATGAACTGTTGATTGGCAAAGAGAACATAAGGGTGAATGGATAGGAAATTGCATTTTATATTGGAATCATCTGCCTCACGCAAATTTACCGTGGGGTTTGTATACCCCGTGTGCCTAAAACAGGTACACAATTTCCTTATTGCTTAAAGATCCGCAAGAGTTAATAAACTTCAGAGTATCAGCAGTAAGTATGCTATAGGAGGTAAACACAGATAACAGCCGTCTTATCTAAGGTTTCCAATTTCAGCCTGGTTTAAGCCCAAATACCATTTTCATGACACTACAAGCTTAATGACAAAGTAACATATGGCACAATAACTTCTCCAGCAAAGATACATGGACAAGAAAGTACTACAGAGTAAAATCTGACCAAGTGGAACGTTTGCCCTGACCTAGATACAAACCTAGTTTGCTAAGGTCGGTCACAGAAACACCCCAGTATGTTTTCTGTCCCTAGTTTTTAATTTAAAGTGTAGCTCTAGGAGATAGCATAGGGCATTTCTCACTCTGTAAAATGGACAAAATAGAATTTTGCAATTAATTTCTGTGGTTTAAAAAGCCCGGGCCCTGCAGTTACTTAAAATACCAAGATATCCGTGTGCTAAGGAGCAAAGGAAGTACAATGCCAAAGAAATGTTGAATTAAGCAATGGAGTTACCGATGGCAATTAGCAAAATCTCTTCTTTCGTCTTGACAAAGTATCAGCAACTCACAGGACTGGTGAAGCGCGGCTCTTATTCACCGGAGCAGCCCGTGTCCTGCCCTGCCCCGTCACTGCCGTTGCAGCCGTCCGATACCGGAGCGCAGTCTCCCGCCTCTGTTCCCGGATCCGCACAGCAGCCAGACGTACTCTGGCTGAGGCCAGCCTGCGCGTCATTGTCATCAGTATCGGCAGGACACGTTTCTTCCGATGCCCCGTCGTGATGGGTACCTCTGTCGTTGGTCCCTGCTACCTTATCTCCCAAGTCTATGACATCATCCAGCTGCTGTTCGGGATCAGGCTTCGCTGGTGCCGAGATCTGTGCTTCTAAGTTTCTTGTGTTCTCTGTGACTTCAAATTCCTGCTTCTCCTCTGCCATTTGCTTCTCCTTAGTACTGATTTTGGCCTTCATGGATTTCTTCATTTGTTTGTTGTGCACGTCGTCTTTGGAGAACCTCCAGTGAAACTACAAGTAAGAGATCCAAATGTTAAAGACCATTGGAGCCAATCTCATGTAGACATTTGCTTTCCTGAATAGAAAATGTTGTATTATTTAGTTTTAATTCAAAGACTAGTTTGACCAAACAGACCTAAGATTTTAAAAAGCTGCATGACAAAATCCGATGGTTTAATATTATTTCTGCCTACATGTATGTATCTGTTACCCAGAGAAAAGAGAACGTGACGCATTTTGCTGCTGCTGCTGTTTCAGGTGCCTGGTGGGCTCCTCTCTGCACGCCGTGTCACCGTGGAGGTCTGCAGCTCCCTGGCAGCCAACCTGCCCTGTCTGCAAAGCCACAACACGCACAGCTGCACGAGGGCAGAGGGAGGAAGCAATCCTACGGCGTTATTCCACTGGTTTTCACCAGCTTAGCAGCAGAACTAATGCTACACCCAAAACTATACCCAAACCGTAAAATACTCCGAACCATTTGTATGAAAGGTTTTTGATGAGAAAGTGTGAAGCTGCCTCTTGCAGCACTCGCCCCAAGACTTATCACAGCTGCCACGTCAGAAGCACTGCTTTAACTACTAAAAAAAAAGGGAACTACCACTACCTTGAAATACTGACTTGACAGGGGTAACATATATAAAGGCTGACAGATACGTCACTCATATATCTGCTTTATTTGTCAAAAACTAAACGGACCTTCCCAAGGGAAGCCAGCCCATGTTCCAAGCCACCACCGAGCCATCCTACCCAAGTTTGCTAAGGACACGTGAACGTGCACAACCATTTCGTCAGCAGCGTCCACGCTGATGGAAACTCAGGGATGGGTGGGGAGCTGGTGTTTCGATGGCAGAAATAATCTCATCAGGACATTCAGCAAGTTCAGCTTTGGCCCAAAAGGCATTTTTTCCAGTGCAACCAGGTCTGTGCCAAAGTCGGTCAAAAGAAGGACTCGTGTTCATAAATTTTTGATCTAGAAATTTATTCCTTAATCAAAAAGACATTCAAAACCTATTAAGTTTATTAGATTACAAAGATGGAGGAATGCTCTTTCCTTCTCTTAGCCAGAATTTAATGTAAAAAGAAAAGGAAAGGAAAAAAAAAAAACTGGCTTTCACAAAATTCTTCTTGGTTTTTCTTGGAGGAAGCTACCTTTCACTCAAATATCATTGCAATTTGGAGAAACAGGAAAGATAACATCTCAGTTCTAGAGCTTAACTGTTTAAAATTCCGAGACATCTTACAGGTGACAGGGTGATAAATATCAAACTGTAGGAGACGCTGTGTTTTATGGGTAGATATATATATGCTTAGACAGGTATTTATATTGTATTTCACAAAAATGGATACAGCCAATTTCTGCTGAAATAAGCATCACTTTTGTATAAAGTGAATAAACACAGTTACCTCATCACTGACTGAATACCGCACTAGTAAAAGTGCTTCTGTCTTCCTGAAGAGAAAAGTAAGTGAGTAAGAAAAATAAACATGCATCCTTGCGTGTTTCCTTTTTTGTTCCTCTGGCTAAACCAAAGAGCAGTTGGTTGTAAGAAAGGATGGATCAGTTTCCAACACTGCAATGTCCTTTTATTCTTATCAGCCTATTTCTCTCCTCTGAGGGGTTATCAATAAACATTTTAGACATGCTGTATCACAGGTTAAAAAGCCCTGAGAGCCTGCGATGTTGTATGTGCAGAATATTCAGCAACTTAATCAAACACTAGGTTTGGCATCTTTGATGTGACTCACAACAACCACTCACAGACGTTGAACGGGTCTTACATTTCTGTATATAACTATAACCAATGTACCCCATTTTTCCTTGACCTTTGGTATGAAAATGTGCTGTAGTAATTTTTGCCCTCAAATACGCCTGTATATTTAATACTGCCAACGACTAAATCCTTTGTTTTGTCAACCAGACATTGTTAAATAAGTCTTTCTATCCCCAAATGAAAAAATTTAAACAAAGTTTTGAGTCATCTGGATGGTATGCATTTGTTATTATAATCCAAGAAGTCAGTAGCACACCAATTTCTCTATTTGAAGTCATACAGTTGCTTAGAGGTTTCCACCCTTTCCATTAAAACCACACACAGTGGTAGGAAAAGAATGACCAACTACAGGCACCCCAAACCTCATCCCAAGATCCCTTTAATCACCTGAAAACAAAGAGGAAAAACCAAGAAAGATGGACTTTGTAACACGTTCACAGAAAACTCTGGGCTCCGTCTTCACTAATGAGAGAGGGTAAATCCTAAATCACAGTCGTGCCCCCAGCGGTTCTCTCCTACTTCAGTCAGTTCAAACACTCTCCTGGTCTCCGCTGCATCTAAAAGACGACTTTCAGAGAATCTGTCTCAAAAACAACGAGGGGTTTAGAGATGAAAACTATCTGTAGTTATCCAAAATGTTGGGTAAAATGCTCCTAGTGCTCAGCTCCGCTTAGCGTTTCCAATCTCCTACTCTAGCTCAGCTTCTGCAGGGCCTCAAGTGCACCACTCCTTCAGCGACAAGTGGTGAGCCAGCACTCACGTAACTGCACGAAGCTAGAGTGAAAACGAGCCTGTATTAATTAGCAACCTCTTCATCATGTGGTTTCAGAGATCCTTTCCATACTTCACCCGGCTTTTCTGATCCCTTGCATACCAACTGGGCAAGGCAAATTCAAATGCTGTAGGAAGGTGGCACTTTCCCAGTTTCCAATTTAAACCAGTCCTGGTATTCTCCCCTCAGCTGTACAGTGTGACAGGTTTGGGCAGGGGTTCCCACAGCTACATATTTTAAAATGGAAATGGGAATACATATGTGTATCTACATAAGTACATCATTAACTGTCAGCTACATTGCTGGATAATTTATCAGGGGTTGGTTTTTTTTTGGTTAAATTCTAGCAGAATTCATGAACATCCCCACAACAGACAGAAACACCAGCCAAGATCAGGCCTGCACTGTGCTAGGCTCTATCAAAACATGCAGCAAGAAAGAGAGAGCAATTTAAATAGAAAAGACAGGCAATGGGCGAGAGAAAATAATATTGGTTCCACCTTGCAGGCAGTGAACACAGGCAAGAATTTCAGGTCACATATGGAGCTCTATGGCCCAGCTGTAAAGAGAAATCAACATCTCTGCTGCTGCCGTGAGTTCAACAGAGAATGAAATGTAAGAGCTTTCACATAATTTGAGCATTTTTTGTTTCTCTCATTTGAACAGCTTCATTCCTTGTGTCTTGCTACTGTAGCACAGAAACGCTGAATAGGCCATTTTTACTTCTATGGGAAATCAGTTACAATACTAAAATACCTCCAACGAAAACCAAAGAAACCAGGAACTCGAGATTATTTACCTTAGATTCTTTCTTCTTTGCTTTCTGGGGCAAAGAAGGTCTCTGAAGAAATACAATTTGCTTTGTAGATAAATTCCCCTCCCTGAAAAGAAACAAATGCACACTCCTGAGAATGAATTAAATTCACATCCAGCATCATTCAAAACGAAAATCCATCTCAGTCATTTATTTCTGCAGGTCAAAGAAGAATAAAATGAAGAATGCCCTAAACATTGCCTGTCCCCAGTGTCTTTGAGCAGCCTGCTATTTTTGGGGGGAAAAAAGAGCAACTGTTCAGCCTGATAGAGCCTGTCAGCCTGTGACATCCTTTTGCTAAATGTTTTAGCGTTAGTGTGTAAACACAGAATAAATTGTTTGGAACAAAAAGCAAGAATTCCAAGCACCCCGGTGCCTGTGTGTAGCAGCATCTCAGGAGAGGGGAGTGCTGCCCCCCTCCCTGCCGGGGCCCCAATCCGCAATGGGGCTGGGTGCTGCTATCGGTCTGCGGCGCGGCCGGGGGCACAGCCAAATGGCACCGACGGTCAGGCTGAGTGGGTGCACCGCCCAACCTGGGATACCAAGGTTACAAATGGGATACAGCAAGCCAGAAGGAAACCATATTTACCTTTAAGAGACAGGGCTTACAAATCATAATTATGATTTTCCAGTCATTCCTATATTTAAACATGTATGAAAAACTTAAATATCATTTTTTCCCCCAGCACAGATGGCCTTTACTTTTTGGCTTTTATGTGTAGGAGTAGTCTTCATCTACATCTCAAAAAACTGGGCATATTTTTACTCTTTTAAGCTAAAAAATCATGACTGATTATATTGGTGTATATATAAATCTATTCCTGACCAGCAAAAATCCAGAATGCGCCATCTTCACGATTGACAAGTGGGTTGACTACTTTTCACCACAGTTCTGAAGAATATTTTTAAATGACTTGCATTTATATTTTAAAACCTCTGAATTTTAATAATAGCAAAGTAGACCACAGAATGATTACATATGCGAACAAGGCCACTAAAGTAATGATACGCCAATCCCACGTGGTTCTGCTCAGCTAGGCGGTGTATACCAGCAGCATTAGACAAACATCGATTAAGAATAAAATTACTTTTCTTCAGATAGGCAGCATCTCACTGCAAACGTTATCACAGGTTTTGTTGTTGCTCTAAGATGAGTTACTGGGAGATTCAGAGCAGGAATTTTACATTCAAGGGGTTTAGAGAGAGGCAGAGACAATATACCCAGAAGGTTCATGCAGAAGCCATGCTGCCACTTTGCAGTATGACAATACGCCGAAAATTCATGCCGAAACCACGCTGCCACCTGGCAGCGTTTTGCCCGCCAGACACGTGCTTCCTGCCCCACGCCGCTTGTGATGCTCAGAAAAGCCAGAGACCAGCTGCAGCAGGGTTTTGCAAGGGCAGCTGCCACGTTGCATGCAAGGAAATCCACGCTGACTCCCCAGAGAATCGCCAGTACGGACTGTGGTGCTCATACAGTGACTTCCCTGGCCAAAAGGCAGTGCCCATCCCCTCCCCTACCTGTTTGTCTTCACAATTGGAGTAGGAAGCACGCACGTCAGCTGCCAGCCGTACATGGCAAGGGAATTCAGCAGTGGAACGTAATCTGTCTGCACTTCAACTCCCTAGGAAAGAAAAAGCAACAGTTATTAGCATCATCACCTGGGGTATAACATTCAGTATGACACACACAAAAAAAAAAGCAAACCAAGAAAAAATATGTGTGTGGGTTTTCTGGGAGGGAGAAAGGGTGGGTTTTTTTGTACTGAAGTGGGTCATTTTGTCTGTTCAGCTAGGCAGGAAGGAAAACGTTCAAAACCATGAGACACAGAACCAATCACTCATGCATCACAAACTGTTAAATTAGTTTGTTTAAAATGGTAAACATCTGTCATCTGTTTTTTACACTGCCTGAGTCATCCATCTACCTTTAGATGATTCCAGATCTGAGCAGGACAAATTCATTGTATTTTATCAATTATCTCCTCCCAAGCAAAAAGATATTTAAGTAGTTAAAAACCAACAACATTGCTTTGCTTGGATTCTGCTCTTCTCTAGGCTAGAGTAAATCCTGAAGATCTGTACAGTGACATACTGGTGGGTTGAATGGATGGATGGATGGATGATGGATCAAAAGCAAAACAGCCAACAACAAGAAAAATATAAGTGCAGGTCTATTCCTTTCATCACCCACAAATACGCATCGCTTCCTTGTTATTTTGAATGATAAAATCTGTGGGTGAGGCCAAGAATGTTGCTTTTCAGTGCAGAAGTGTGGCTCCAGCGGCAGATCTACCCAGCAGAGCCTTGCTAATTCTCCTTCTACTAAATGGCAGACCCCGTAATTTGCACAGAAAGAACCACTGGTGCTTTCAATGCACCTTGCTCCAGTGAGGTGTCTAATTGCCAAGACTGCCAGTAATTTAACAATAGATGCAAGAGGATATTCGCTAGTTTTTAATTTTAATAAACACAATGCAGGCAAATGGTAACTACTAGCCTCTACAAATATGACTACATTCCATCGGAATAACCATTACATTTGCCAAAAAGCTCAGGCACTTGCACTGGTTTCATGTGCACACAAGGAGTTTTAACTGCCAATTCTCAACACTGGGTAAGGCACAATAGTTTTTCAGCTCCAAAAAATCCATTTATTCCACAGTAATAAAATAGTCATTTGATCAGAACTAATCCAAATCCTGCTGTACTTATTTCAAGGTATTTTAGTGAATTCCAATCTCAGCTATTCCTTTCTTCAAACGAATGTAATTTAGGTCACTTGATATCTTCATAACTGAATGACTGCACCTATTAAAAACCTGATCATGACGACAAATGCAAATAGCTGAAGAAGCCGTATCACTCCTGCTTAGAAAGGAGAATGTTTAAACACTCTACTCCAGAGAGCACATGCAAGAGAACACTCTACTCATGTTACTTCTGATTTCTGTACAGAGGCTTTCAGGGATTACAGAGATAGTACTGCTACTTCACAACATCCCTGTGTACAGACCAGAACTGCTTACTCCAGGGGAGGAAAGAGGTGCACCGCGAGAGGGGAGCAACACCACACGGCCTTTGACTCACGTCCTCTGAAGCAATCAGAACTTATCCTACAGTTGTGATCGTGGTAGATTCAGACTCCTCAGACTCCCATCTCCCTCCGTAAGACAGATATTTCCACTCTCTTTCCAGTATTTCAAATACAGTGTCCAAGGGTAATGCAAAAATTATGACATATCTAAATGCCTTTAAGAGCTAATGTCTCCAGAGAACAAATTAATAACACACTGAGATTTATGACTGGTCAACAACACCTTCCAAAAATAAAGATGAAAATATGCAACATTAGCATTATAAGGAAGGTCAGAGCATCCACCGTCGCAAGCCCACCATGAGGCGCCTGGAAGAACACATAAAAAGATCTGACCAAAACATTCCCTCCATCAAACAGCATTTATGAAGGAAAAACCAGAAGGAGCTCACTCATTTGGAGTGTGGCAGACTAGCAGGTCAGGAAAGACTGGCACAGCAGACCTTGTTTGTGCCCCAAGCAAAGAAGATTTCTGTTTTGAATTCCTTGCCTGCGGTTGTCAATTAGCCAGGAGAACCTTCTCCTTTCATCACAATGTGCAACAAACGTCAAAAATCAGATGAAGGTTACAGCAACGAGGAAGGACATCAATACTACGCAGAGCTCATTTGGCTGCTGCAGAAGCCCAGTTGTTTCAGGGACGCGCTGTCACTGCTGCCACAGCCCACTGTCCCCGCAGGCTCCGAGTGGCGAGACAAGGCTGGCTTTGGACCTGTCTGACTTGTCAGGATTAAGCATCATCTGCAGCAGATGATGTTGTATTTCATAGTCCCAGGGGTGCAGAAAGGAAAAGAGCAGGTAAGCACGTTCAAAAGTGTAAAATTATTGGAAAATAAATTTAAGATTAAATTAAAGTCAATTAGGCTTAGAGAATTAAAAAAATAAACATATCTGGAAATGTAAGAAACTGTTGAAAGAGTTCTGTCCAACTGTTACCAAAAGCTGACCTCTTACTCTCTGTATGTGCTAGTACCTGACACCACAACCTGGGCGTCAGGCTTTTGGGAGGAAGGAAGCGTGTGCGTTACGCCGAGGTGCACACCTCCTCCCAGCTCCACATGCTCTTTAACAAGCTCTCTGCGACTCTGCCCGACGCTTCGCTGGATTCAGACACCGCACCTCTTCCCCAGGCCCCCGGGGGAATAAACTGCTCCTAATAATTGCCTGCCTTTGAAGATGATAGACAAGAGAAAGAAGTCACTCCTGAATAAACAGGTGTAATTCATAGGGGCTTCAAGCTCCTTACTTGCAAATACAGGTAATTGAAGCTTACTTCAAGACCACAAGAAATGACTGCTTCCTCCCCCTCCTGAATTGTACAACCCACTGGTTGTAATCCTATCCCACGACTGTGTGCCAGCAGGAGTCAGGGTAACACAGACCCTTAATTGGCGTCATATTAAATGCTTTCCAAAGCAAAAATGCTTCTAAACAAACAATACACTGGGGGATGGGCGCAGAGGAAAAGAGTCATCTTGTACCCATTTTATATTTAAAACAATAATTAAAAATTATTTTATCTACTATTGTTTGAGACAATGGAAATAAAATTTCAAACATAGTTTAATAAGACAAAATTACAATGGCTCTTTCTAGCTAGCAAATATTGGATTTGAACCCCAGCAGAAGCAGAAAGTATGTGCCAGAGCTCTACTGAAAAAAAAGCGTTCAAATAATGCGTCTCAAACTGGGAGACATTTCATTCAGTGAAAGGGTGGAAAATTTTAATTAACTTGCTTCCCACTCTCCTGTGGATGATAAGTAATCTCTGATCACACCTTGAGTGTCAAGAAGCCAGAGCGTATCGAGCTAGGTTTTTCCCTTGACTTGCATCACATGAAAAGAATTAATTTTATTTATAGTTGTACTGTTTGTTTTCAGCATTTTCTCCTTTCACAGTTGCTTCTGCTCATTAGAAAAAAAAAAAGATTAAAAAATGATAACGATAGTATCTAGGGCAAGCTACACAAACAACTGCATTAACAATTTTTCTTTTCTTTTTCCCCCCCTACTGCGGCAATTTTAACCACAGCAAGATAATAAACAAGACGACTACTAAGCTCTTGTGAGACAGAAAGTTCTTTAGAAATCATTCTTTCCTGGGTTTAAGTGAATGTGATTTAGTTAGAAGGCAGCTACGGACTGTCACTATTTAATATTTTTTTCCAACGTGGATTAAAGAGTGGAAGATTGAAAATCCCATTAAATAAATCTTAATAAAACCTTTATCAGCAAATCCTAACAGACTGCGTACTAAGATCTACAGACAGATGGCAAAGAGGATGGGAAGGAAAAAAACATGAGTCGCTTTAAAAGTGTAACCTACTGTTTGTGGGGGAAAAGGGGCAGCGTGTTCAAACCCAGCTCCTTACAAAAAAAAATAGAGGGAAAAGCCTCTGAGGGTGGCAACGCGCACCCTCAGCCAGGGCTGGTTACCAGTCTCCAACACTGCCAAAGCCAGAGCTTTCTCCTAGGGCACTGATGGGAGGACGAGGAAGGTGCGAAAGCAGGACTTGCACCTTAGTGGAAAAGAGGGAAAATAAAATAAGAAAAACTGAATATATGGGCTGCCTGAGAACGACTACGTAAAAGTGTGCTGCAAATGTTTTACGTTTGCAGTAACACAGCGGACAAAGAGACTAAATCCAGGCTCAAAATTTGTGCATCATTTGCCTTTTCAGACTTCTTCCAAAAGGTAATCTCTGCCAATAATATAACATTATCTATCCATTAAAAACACTTATTGGAAGCAAAAGAGAAGTTTCACAAGTGTTTCAGCAATAAAACTTGGACTATGCTCCTCTATTATTAAGCTTCTCCTAAATTTCCATTTGTAATACACCACAGCACCTCACTCTCAGACACTCGCTACGCCCCCATTAGCTGTGCAGTAGAGGGGTGTGGGATGGCTCCTGCACCCTCACAAACCACCAGTGGCTTTTGGCAGCAGATGCGTCACTGACCAACAGACTAGCTGCCAAATTGTGATCTTAGTGGAAGGTTAACAGAAAAAAAAAGTCATAAATAAACCTACAGACAGGCTTTTTGCTCATATGCCCATATTCCGGGCATATGTAATTTAGACTTATTTATAATTACTTAAGATATGTGAATTCATGCACTGTGAAATATCTTTGAAATTATAAAAAGGCTGTAACACTGTATGGGGTAGCATCCTGTTAGGACAGTTTTTCCATAATTCAAGATGTATCCAGTCACAATTTCAACATCTCTCTCTACATATAAGGTAACATAAAAAACAACCAAAAAACCTTCCTGTGCCCACAGAGCCCACTTCTCTCAGTGACTTCTGTGGATGCAAATCCTACTTTCTAGCATACCTATAAACTAACAAAAACATCTGAGTGCTCCTGATACTGCCTGCACCTGTACCACAGGAGCACGTCTGCACAGAAACACAACTTTACGCTTACAGAAGCACAGGATAGGCAGCAAAAAATTCCACAAGGTGAATGTGTTGACATGGAGGGCTCTCCGCAAAGGAAACATGGAAGCATCTTATGAAATAGGTTAAACTTACTATGGCATAGGCAATGTACATGTGATAGGACAACTCCACATAACTGGCTACAGAGCACAAGAAATAAACGTGATCTAGCAATCCACCAGTGCATTTTCTTTAATAACTGTCATATTTAGGTCACAATCCCTGCAACACTTGCACATTGTACCTTAAGGTAAGCGCTGATTTCACTGTTTGTCCATCAACGGTTTGGGGGAAAAAAAACCCAACATAGAAAAACACTACCACTCCAGGGTGCCTTACCACACACTTGCTTATTCATCTCCACACAGCTTCCCCAACCTAATTTCCTTTGGCCATAATTTATTCTCAAACAAAATCTGTCTCTTGCAAAAAGGCCCTGTGCGCCACTCCACCATTATGGAAATAATCATCTATTTCCATGTGAGAAACGCAGCTGAAGCACAGACCCTCTGCTGCCACCAGGTTCAGGAAGCAGCAGGAGAGCAAACGTCGGCACTGCCCTTCCCTTACGCGCGGGCTGCGTGTGCGACTGACGGGGATCCAAGTGCCTGCTTCCCGTGCCCCTCAAAATGCTGAGGGCCCTCCCAAACCTGCCTGGCAGCAGCATAGGATTAAAGAGGTGCATTAGCCAGGGCACTACTGCCTGGCTACAGGTGACCTGCTGTGGAAAAGAAGCATGGCTTGTGCCCTGGGTGGTTTCTTACGAAGCAGAAAAGAGGACTGAAATACTTTTTCTCAGCTTGATCTTAAGTGGAAACTTCAGACCTGGTGTGCTTACTTCTTCCTGAAAGATTTTACAAGTGAAGAGAGAACTACTTATCTCTGATGCTGTCACAAACTCAAGCAAAACGTGACAGATAGGATGCAATTATTTTTTATTTTTTTTATTCAGACTATTTTAAATCATGTGCTTTTCTGCCTACTTAGTGCAAGTGCCCTTCACTGACACTGAAGAGGCGTTTGCTTTGTTTGACTTTCAATACTGCCAGTGCCACAGGAAAGTAACAGGAAAGTTCCAAGTGTGTACTGCTAGATTTTAATACTAAATTTATCAAGAACGCGAAAGAAAGATTAGCTTGCGCGTTTTAATCCCACACAGAGCACATGTCTACCGAGTTCAGTAGACAAATACGTATATACACTGCTTTCATATCTTACATAAAGAAAAAAAAAAAACTATAAAAAACTGTTGAAGAGGCTCCTGAAAGTGGGGTTTTTTTTCAGTTTTTCTTAAAAAGCAACAAGAGGCAAAATGCTGAAATATTATGCCCAGACAACACATATGTCTTCTGGATAGTAAAGAGGGTCACTCACAGAACTGCATTTCATGCCCATCGCCATCAGCTCCTCTGCTGACCTGGTCATGCCTTTCTCCCCTGGCTAGAGACAGCAGAACATAGCTTAACTGACATATGACCTAAATCAGATTTACAGACAAATCAAATCCTCGTTTCCAGGGAATTTGTTTCAAGGCTTACATTAAGGCAACTTGCAACCTAGGCTCAGCAGAGATCATTTTTTAAATCTTTTGATATGTCGTACTTCGAAAGGTTTACCATGTCTACAGCAGACAGTGACCCCATTCAATTCTGCAAGGGAAATGGCAACACCATGATGTATTTGAGATTTTAATTCATGTCAGTACAAAGATATATGGTATAGCAGAAAATAAAAAAGCGATGAATCACCAGTTGAAGATTTTCAATGAGAAAATACCTGTAAATTAAGGACAGTATTTTCAAAATGAACAAGGCTTCAGAAGCAGAACAATGCAGAAATCTAAAATAGATGTTATAGCACTCCATTTTAAAGACAGTATTAGCTACTTTGTCTTGGGTAATGGGGAAGAGAAGGTGACAGATTAGAGTTGGGGAGAGGGAAATCATACAGGCTCTGATTAATCAGAACTGTCTACCCACATTTGCCTACACAAGCAGAATTAAAACCATCAAACAAGTTTTAGTGCTAGATCTCAGAGGCTGCGGTGGAAATAATACGGCCTGACATTTTCAGAGTTAAAGTGATAAGGATGAGAGCAGCATTTTGTCATTAGGAGTCCTGTGGTCATTTGCAGAGGATGCTACAGCTCTGCTTTGAGAAGAAAGAGTTAAATTACTCAGAGCTATTACATCCTGTCTGCTGCTTGGCGGGACCACATACTGTGACAGCTGCGAGCTTTACATCCTCTACAAACTGACATTTTACACACATACCGAGTGCATCACACTGCTCAGCTTGTTTTCTCTATTAGCCTTAGCAATTAAAAAGGCAGCACTTTCTCTGCTGAGAGGTGTGCCAACCCCTCTTTTTTGCTTTTATGGTTAAACAGCAAAACTTTACCTTTTCATTTAGAAAGGTTATCTTTTTGTTACTAAGGGCATCGATACATGCTACCTGTCTTCCTTTTTAAAACAGCTTTCTTTTGTTGTGGCTGGGATTCTTTTGTTTGTTTCTTCTATTTAATTGGGCTACAGCACAATAAATTTACGTTCAGTTCAGATCACATCTGAACAAGTCCATAGCTCATCCAGATAATCAAATCTGATACAAATTTAAAGTCAGGATCCATTATACACATTTACATCGTGCTGCCCATCAGTTCTTCCACTACCTTGGTACAAACAAAAATGACAAATGGAAAAGGTTAATCTAGATCAGAGCTGAACCTATATCAAAAAGAAAAAGTAAGTCTACATTAAAGAGTGATTCCACTGCTCTATAATTATCTCTGTGATAATTATACTTTGAAGTACTCATAACAGAAACAAAGCCCTTATTGGCTTTCGGACATCTTCTGTCACTACTGAACTTCATCTCCTTCCCTCTACATCCCCCATTTTACAATCCCTTCCTCTGACACTGCATTATTCCATGTTTATGGTAAATAAAGGTGAATTCTGATAGGGTTTAATAGAGATGCGACTTGGTCTTCTGAGTACAACACTGGGCATGTACCTACAGATCCCCCACCTTCCAGTCTTTCTTTCATTCGATGACTTTGCCTACCTGTGCCTGTTATGTCTCAGAAAGCATGACGCATGAAACACCAGGCAGTTATTTAAATGTTAGGAGAAGAAAACAGAGGCAGTCAGCTCTGCTTTTCCTGTAAATGGGTAAGATCTTTGCAAGAGTTTCCCAGTGCCTCACCCTCTTCCTTCAGTAGGGTTTTTCTTCTCCATATGCTTCCACTTTAAGGTTGGTGAGTAACACGTTCATAATGTCCCCAAAACAGGGGCACTTGATCTCAGAAGAGCAAAACTGCCAGGGAACACACAGCATCCAAGTTTCAGACTACAGCAGAGAATAACCTGATCATACCGGGGAGCTGTCAGTTTCTGAAATTGCACGCACCAAATCTTATGTTTGGAACGGGCAGTTCTCCATGTTAGCCCTCACACAGACATGGGTGCAGCACTACAGCATCTCCTGACACACCAGATGGCACTGGGAGGTTGATTCCTGAATCTGTTGACCAGCTGTATCTCCAGCATGGGACTGATAGAATTGAAGGCAAATGATACTCCACCTACCAGGGCTCTAATGCTTCAAGAGGCCCCTCTAGAAGATATTAGTGTTTTGTTCACCACTCTGCCACCACAGGATCTCCATTATCAGATGCTGTCCTTGTCATGTAGCTTGAGAAAAACTGTCTTGTGCCCACATAGAGCAAACTAAGAGGTGCACAGGGGGCATTACGCATAACTTTGTTGCAATATCCTACTGAGACAGAGAACCTTTCATGGTTGTCCATGAGCCAAACTGGTTCAGACCAAGAATCCATTTAACTCAGAAAGCCGTCTTCAACGTGGCTGTAAGTGACAGGTAAGGAAGAGTAATATATATCAGCGCAGGCATGTAGGATACCTGCCTCAAATATTTTGTGTACTTTCTCTCAGCATGTCTGGTTTAGTTTCTACTGAAAGGAATCCAGTTTGTGCAGTATGAGACCATTCTGTGATGTGAGGTGAGGTATATTAAGTAGGGAGGATCAGGGGGTTCAGTTAAAAAAACGCACTCCTGATCTGAATTAAAATGCTTGTATAAATATAGAGATAGATAAGGTAGAGGAAAAAACAACATTGCCTCCTCCTGAACCCATCTAAACTTCTTGAACCCTTTCTTGAGCATTCTCCAGAAAGGAGTTCTACAGATCTTCTGCCTGCTACACAAAGCATTACCTGAATTGTTTCCTTTTGGTTTGTTTTGCACCTAGCCCCTAATAGTGCCATTTGACAACCCTTAGTTCTTATACTGGAAGAGATGGCAAACAATCAATCCCTATTTACATGCCTCACATGATTTAGGAGACCTCTACCTATTCCAGTCCCTACAACTCTTTTCCAGGCTGAAAGGACACACCATGTAAAGTCTTCCCAATATGGCATCTGTCTGTATCACTGCTCTTCCTCACTGCTCATCTCTGAATGTTTACCATGCTAACATAACCTGCTGAAATAAGGTGCTGTCAAACCACAGCTTATACAGGAGTATGCAGTAGTATATGCTTGCTGTTTCACCCCCCATTCCTTTCCTAACAGTTTTTAGCATATGGTTAACACTAAAGCTTCTTAACATTTGCCTTCTTGATCAGCACTGACCTACTGCACTCATGGAACCATCTGTCATTATCCCAACCCCTTGCTCCTGAGTGGCAACACCACAATTTGACGTTAAAAATGAACAAGAACTTCCAGTTAAGTCTGTAAGAACTGGAATAACATTAAATGTAATATAGGAATTGTTTGTTCAGATGCACATTGGCACAAGAAAAGCTGCCATTAATGCATTACACTGTGCTTCAAGAAGTTTCTAACTATTATTATATGGCCATTTCTTGCTACGCTACAAAGTCATTATCTTATAACCAAGCTCTTAACCCTAGTCTCCTGGAACTTTACACATTTAGTCTAGCATCTGCCCCATTTTCCCTTAATCCATCCTTTTGGCATGTGTGTGCTTTACTTGTCTTAGGCTTTTACACTACTTACAATATATTCCAAGCGAAAAGGTCAGGCACTGCCTTTATAGATATGTAACTTCTATTTCTGGCAGTCTAGAGTAATCAAATAAAACAAAAAAAAACCCCAAAACTTCTAAGAGTTACACAACAGCATCTTCTTTTCCCCCATGATCTTTTTGCTTCAAGTCACAAAGAATTTTAAGCCCAGCTTTTCAACTACCTATCCATGTATCAAATTTGCTATGGAATATCAGTACTGACCTGATCTAAATGGTGTTTCTCCTGATCTGAGTGTGTACTTGGATTAGCAAAAAGCCAATCTGTGACATGCGTGGTTTGTTTACAGGGACCCATCCAGGATATACAGTGCTCTCAGCATATGAAGGAGGTCAGACAGAAGCGAATGCAGTTATCTGTGCATTCCTACTGCAGCTAAGCCTACCTAGAGGGATGCCTTCTTCAGAACCGAGATGCTACAGTGACTTGTGTGATCATGTTGCCCTGCCAATCAGTGGAGATCCCCTCTACAGTTAATCTAGCAGACATCTGTATTTTGGGACAGACAGCCCTGAGTTTCATTGCTCACCATCACTCACATTTCCTACACCCCTCCAATAAAGCACAAAGATGATAAAAATCAGAAGTGCACCGTACAAACCTACAGTGTGGTAAAATGGTGTTACTGTTACGTTGCATCCTTTTACCTCAGTTGCCCCTCTGGTACTGTTGAAGCACAGATCAGTACTGTGCTTCCGTAAGAGTCTGCCTTGCAGTCTTGAAGTGTTTTGGTTTACCAAAAAAAAAAAAAATCTAAGAAAAACTGTGCACATACCTTTAGGACAGTCCACTGCTCTACAACAATTGCATCGTAGCTCTGCGTGGTTTTACCGTCTTCCACAGGAACATCTTCAAAGAGAAATACTCCATCCATTGTCCCATGTAAAGAATCTGAAAATACAGGGTGATCTGTGAGCTGTATGGAAGGCGCCCCATGTGTAGTGAGGTATTTGAATTTATTAATAACAAATTCTTCCAAGGATGTTAATAAAATGTGCATAGACCTTCCTCTGATAGTCCAGCTCTATTAAATGAATGAGACTAGTATCTCTAGCAGTTTTTAAGAGCAATCTTACTTCTCTAAGAGCAAACCTCACTGTCCACTCTGTTATTTCAGAGTTTGCCCTCAAAACCCATACCTCTCCCATTTTGAGCCAGCAAAATTAATTCAGTCCTCAGTTCAGCAGTACTGCTCACCTTCCTAAAGTTATGCCCACACTTTGCAGGCTAAAGACCACATAATATGACAACTTTTCAAGGGCTTTTGAAGCTACACTGATATTGATGACTATATCCATTCATTCATACGAGTCAGAACCCTACATATGGATTTTTTGCAGTTACAGTGCTCTACATGGACTAAGGATGATCTGGCGTATCTGAATGGTGTGAAAGAAAAGATACATTCATAACTATTTAATCAATTTATGAAGGCATTTTGACCATCTGGTTTAGTGGCTCTTTATTCTCATTTGCATTCCCAGCACATTCATCCATTTTTCAGACAACACATTCTATTAAAGTCACTTGAGCAACATTTCTCCTTCAACTTAGCTTTATAATCGGCAATCACTCCCATTCCCAAGAACTCAAGTTTTGTCAGCTCCATGACAGAAAAGAATCAGGATAACTGGAAAAAAAAATTACTTACCTTTCTTTGCTAAAATAAGCTAAATGATGAAGCAACAGGATTATATTTAGAAAAACTATAAATAAGCGGTACTGTACTCTTTGTGAACACAAAAAACTCCTCTCACATTGTCACAAAGTGTGTTTTTCAGCCTTTCTAGTTTAAATAATACATTTACCCTGTATGAATGGTTATAAAGTCCTTGCTCATCTCCTCCCTAAGTGTTGTATTTTGCATTATAGTTTCTTTACGTTTTTAGGAAAACTATGTTCCTTGCACTGGTATGATACATGTTTTTGAAATGCAACCACAGAGGCCAAACCAACAGATTCCTGAACTGACCAGAGTGTCTTCTGAAGAAGTCAGCTTAGCTGTTCCATCAGGTCCTCCTGCTTTCCCCTAGTGGATGTTAGGCCAGTGGGAAGGCATTGCTGCCTCCAAGGGAAAATATGTATCAAACTCAGAACCAATTTTCACAAAGGAGAGAGCGAAGAGGATTAAGAGGCTTCTTCCCTCTTGCAGACACAATCTCAGTCAACATCTTCCGATGTCATTATATGATCTAAATTCAATTTATTATCTGGAAATAATAAATTTGTTGCGGGCAAAGCCCACAGCAAAGCAGACTCGTACAGTTGAAGGCTTATGTCTACAAACACACCGTAGCAAGACCATTGCTGCAGGCGTCAAGCATTCTGCACATCCCTTTGCTTCTATTTGCACGGTCCGCTACTCTCTCTTGCCGCAGTTTCAAGATACTAAGTTGTACGTGAGCAGATGCAAATACTCGTGTCTAAACTACAACAGGATTTTTTGTTTTTATTTGGTTGTGAAGGAAAAAAATCTGTAAACCACTTACTAGGGACTCTCCTAGGGATTCTGTTGGGAGACTCAGAGAAGTAGAAAAATACACTGTGTACTTTCAAGCTGACTGTCTCCCCAGACAAGTTCCCTGGAAGTCCATTTACAATAAAGAGGGATGAAGACTCCTCAGCACTACAGCAAGCCAGCACTACACATCGCTCCAAGGAGGACGAACCGGATTACAAAGCAGAAACTCCTGTTATTTACATGAATTTTTCATCTGAGTGAGGAGAACAGGTATTTTTGTTGTGAAATAACAGGCCAGATCACTAAGTAGCTGGGTTGCAGATTAGAAAACTTAGGGAGAACAAATGAGTAAAAGAGCTAATTATCTTATTTCATTCAGAAATGGCACTTTGTTAGACTCCACATTTAAAAGTGGGAACCAACTCAACTTCTGTGCAATGTATCCTGTTCCAACACCCATACCCATACCCCAATCTACTCTAGAATGCATAATGTGCAAATAACTCTTTAATTTTCCAAAGCAGGAATGACAGGACAGCACCTAAGGCTGAAATCAGAAACCCCATAGATCCCTACTAGACACAGACACACAGGTCTTGCCAGGAAGCTCTATACAGCCTTGGGGACTGCTCCTGCATCATGAAATCTTTTTATGAAACCCAGTATGGCACTGTTGGCACAACTGCAGCTTGAGCTCACCCCACGCATTTGCCAGCTAATTAATAAGCAATCAAAACACAATCAGCATGCGTGTGTTTACACTCCCCCGTAAATCACCCTTTCTGTTTCACTCTGCTGTGCATTCCACTCGCGCAGTTCACAGCTTCCACATATGTGAACATTATGGCACATATGTAATGTTTTAGAAACTAATAGCTGAGCTTGTGAGATCCTACAAGCAGCAGACAAACTTGACTGGACTTCCTTGTTGAATGTACAACGATTACTGTTGAATACTACATCCAGTCAATCCTAAGATCCATTACCTTTTTGGCCAGGAAAGAAACGTATAGAAAATGAGAAAACTGGAAGGGGTAAAATGATAACGGGGAGACAGCTGCTGCATACTGGTGTCTGCTCAACAGAGTGATGCTGGTGAAAAACTCTGTAAGAGAAACTGGTTAATGACACTAAGATTTTCCTCCTTAACCATAACCAAATCTCCTCTCTACGTGTCCTACCACAACATTTAAACTTTCATGCCATGAATGCATGCCTGCCAATTCTCACATCTTGGCTGTACATCCTTCCTTTTACGGGTCATCTTCTACCCTTCCAGACGAAAGCGTGAGGTAAAGGGAAGAGTAACTGGATCATTAATTTCTTCACATGTGAAGCATTTTTGGATGCTGAGAATAATTGAGGGGAAAGGAGAAAGCAGCAGAAAGAGAGCTAACTGGGTCATATTCTGGACAAAATAACCCATGCTGTGGTGTCAGGATCCGCAGGAATTTCAGGGAAACTCTTGCATCGAGGTGTGGAAGGGCAAGGAGATGAACAGATGCATTGAGCCTACCTGGAATAGCTTTATCACACAGAGGCTCTAGAGTCTGCAACAACTTAAGTCTACGTTCATGTGTTGCAGAGCTAGCCCATGAGGTGAGATTCATATAAATTAACATTAGACATTTATGATATAGAGGTCTACAGCTGAATTAGTCATCCAAGGCTCTCTTTACAATAGATGGAGAGAAATAAGTATTACTTCATTCAGGACCCAGTTTTATAGAATCATTCAGGTGAATGGGGACCTCAGGAGATGTCCAGTCCAATCTCCTGCTCAAAGCATTTCAATACAAGTGAGAATAGATTGCTCAGGGCTTTACCTAGTTGCATCTTGAAAATCTCCAAGGATGGAGATTGTACAACTTCCTGGGCAGCCTCTTTCAGTGTGCCTGCTTTTAAGAAGGTTTTCATTATATCCAACCAGGACCTCTCTCTCTCTCCTTTCAATTTATGCACATTTTTTCTCTTACCACCATACACCTCAGTCAAGAGCCTGGATCCTTCTTGACAGTCTCCTCATAGGCACTGCCAGGCACTGTTAGGTACCCCAAAGCTGTCCCTTCTCCAGGTTGAACTAACACATGTCCTTCAGTCTCTCCTCACAGGACAAATGCTCCAGCCACTGACTATCTTGTCGGCCCTCTGCTAAATTAGCTCCAGTTTGTCAACATCTTCCTTTCCCCATTTAGGGGAGGGCCCAAAACCGCACATAGTATGTGGTCTAGATGCAATCTAATGAGCATCAAGAAAAGGAGGACAATCCCTGTGTTTTATCTACTGGCTATATTCTTGTTGTTACAGCCTGATACACTTTGCCTGCTCTATTGCCAGGGCATACTGCTGGTTCATCTTCAGTTTGCTGTCTACTAACAACCCCCAGGACCTTTTCAACAGAGCTGCTGCCCAGCCAGACAGTCACCAGCCTGGACTAACAAAAAGGCTCCTCCCTTCCCAGAGGCAGGACATTTGTCCTCATGGAATTTCAAAAAGCTCCTGCTGGCACGTTCTTCCAGCCTGCTCAGGTCCCTCTGGAAAGCAACCCAGTTCTGAGGTACATCAGCTGCACCCCTGAGTGTGGGATCATCTGCAGATTTGACAAAAGCAAGCCCCACTGCCTCCTCTGCAACACTGATAAATTGTAAACACAACAGGTCCCAGGACAGATCTCGGTGGTACTCCACCTGTTACTCCAGGTAAAGTGTGACCTATTAGCCACGACCGTCTGAGCCTAGCCATTGAACCAGTTTTTCACCCTAGCTGTCCTCCCATCTAGGCTGCAGGGTTCCTAACTTGGATACAAAAATATTGTGGGAGCCAACATCAAACTTCCTTGATGAATTCACCTCAAGTGACATCTACTGCTTTCCCTTCGATCACAAATACAGTGATTTTATCAAAGAAGATAATCAGTTTCATCAAGCATGATTTACTCTTGTTAAATCTACACTGACTGTTCCTAGTCACTGTCTTCTCCTTCACGTGTCCAAAAACGTGTTCCAAGAACACTCAGTGAATTACTCAGGAATGAAGTGAGGCTGACCACCCTCTAGGCCCCTGGATTGTGCTTTTGGCCTTTGTTTAAAGATGGATGCAACCTTTGTCTTTCTAAAGTCACAGAATCATAGAATCTTCATGGTTGGAAAGGACCTTTGAGATCATCGAGTCCAACCATACACACACCAAAAAACCCCTACAATCTCTGCCACTAGAGCATGCCTTGAAGTGCCAAACCTACACATTTCTTTAATACCTCTAGGGATGGTGACTCAACCACCTCCCTGGGCAGGCTGTTCCAGTGTCTGACCACTCCTTCAGTAAAGTAATTCTTCATAATATCTAATCTAAACCTCCCCTGACGCAACTTCAGACCATTTCCTCTGGTCCTGTCATTATGTTGGAAGCCTTCCCTGATCTCCATGACCTTTCAAAGCTGAGTAGGGGTGGCCATGTTACAACATCAGCCAGGTCTCCCAGCACCCTTGCATGCAGACCATTTG
Source organism: Rhinoptilus africanus (assembly GCA_013400135.1). Lineage (NCBI taxonomy): Eukaryota > Metazoa > Chordata > Aves > Charadriiformes > Glareolidae > Rhinoptilus > Rhinoptilus africanus. The sequence continues at coordinate 887,841 of VXBO01004236.1, forward strand.
GTCTCAGGAACACAAGCAATCCCTGTCTTGATCTTCATCCACTGCTGCTAGTCCTGCACCTCCTTGAACCTTGCCCCTAAGCTCAGCAGCCTGTAAGACTCTGTCAGTGAAGACTGAGGCAAAGGAGGCACTGAGTATCTCAGTCTTACCTAGGTCTGTTGTCACTAAATCACCCACTCCAACCTATCTCTCACTTTTAGATATCTGATGTAGGATGAGGTGGATCACAACACAAATCCTACTGACTATATTGGTCTAGGCCTAGATCTCCATTGATTATAACGGCACTTTTGGGTGACGACTCATATGCAGATATCTGCATGGCAGATGCCTACATTTATTCATCTGAATCTTACCTAACCTATCTACAAAGATCAGCCACCTAAAGCTTCAGAAGGGAATTGGTCTTTCCAGTTTCCACTGTTTCTAATAGAAGGTATTTCCTGATTCCAGAATGCAGTTGTATTCTCTTTTGGTAATCCCTTGTTTAACAAGGTTTAGTTTCTGGAACTTAGCCTACATTAAAAAGGTCTTTACTAATTTCAAACATTAGTTCATTTGCAACAGGGCAGTACGGAATGCCAATAAAACAAACCCTTGTGACTTCACTGTTTGTGGTATCATTTCCCAATCTCTACTCTTTAACTGACATAACTTACCTCTTTCTTAAAGAAAAGGGTCTGAACATAAAGGTTACAATCACTGTCCTTCCTCTGAAAATCTTCCATTACCACTGAATTTTTTATTAAGGTATCCTACCGTGCACAAAAAGCTATTTTCACTGGGTTGTATAAATATTTGATGTAGCTCGGTTGACAAAAAGCTATTCTGATGTTCTTGCTTCTGATTTACAGGAAGTATATGGGAAAGAATTTCTTCCTTTACCATGACAGCTTTCCCAGTGGGCAACAATTTTCCCCTTGTTGTCTTTGAACTACAAATCCCTCTTACCTAGGAAACTAACCTTTATACTGCTGTTGCTCTCAATGAGGAAAATTAGCTATCTGTGGCTTTATGTGGCATGTGACCTGAATGTTGGCCTTTGCTTCGTATTTGTATTCCTCCCTCCTCTTGAATCTTTTCACCTTCAGTACACACAGATAAAAATAATTCCATATGGATGATAAAAATCACAGCCACTTCAGTGGATAAGATGACTATAATTGGCCAAATGCATCACTGGTTCATCTCTGTCAGAGGCAGTGCAAATATAACAGACACAATCAATCTGACCCTCTAAAAAAGTGCCTTTTTCCCTCTTCCAAGCACCTCACATTTTTTTTCATTAGCTTTGTCTTTAAGTACTGTCAACGTTTTCTGGTTGGTTGCCTGGCTTTTTCTAAGTTTGAAAGGCAGGAAATTCACAGACAGAATGGTAAAACAAATAACAAGGATGCCAGGCATTTAAAGACCTGCAGTTCAAAACAACTGAAGATTAGCAGGCTTGTGATTACTCTGTAAAGGCATCAAAATATAACCTTAGCTTTGACTCTTTCTCCCTCCTCTCTCTCACCTTTTCACAGTGCTGATCAGAGACCTGCTGTTATAGGAAAGGAAGAGATCCCACCTGTTACAGTCTTTCCATTTGCAGCGGTATTAATCTGTAGCTTGCTGCTACAGTCCCCACTTCTCACTAGAAGAGGGCAATGGTGAAGTCCTATGATCACTTCAGATCACTAGGCAGGACCAGTTTGCACTCGGGACCACAGGCAGAATTAGCAACGACGTGAGTTGGATGAAAAAAACACCAGTAAGTAACTGAACTCCAAATTTAAGTAACTGTTATTTGTCAACATCTGTGAACATGCAAGGGCCAAGGAAGCTGCTGTTTCTAACTCACTAGCAAAATCTGAATGCATTTAACGTATGGTATAACTCTGTGTGGTTTACATATTGTAATTTGCAATTGCGTGGTACTTCTGTTTATAATTATCTGGTACAATAAGCGAAAAGAAACAATTGTTATCAGTGAAGTTTAAAACTCTTTTAAAGGCTAATTAATAAATTGTTGGCAGAAGGAAGAAACAGATTTATGACTACTGACAATCTGGAAATCTTCACTTCATTGGGCATTCCAAGGACATGGGGGAAAAGAAAGAAGATAATAACCCTGCTTTTAAGTCTAATAAGCAAAATAATGAATTCGTACTTTAAGCCAAAGAGAAAACCAGCCCTCAGAACAAAGAAATGTGATATAACCAATTAAAGAAAGTATGTTAATATTACCTTAATTTGGAAGAGGATTAATCGGTGAATAAAGAGACCAGCTATGAAGAGCTCGATAGGATGCTATAAAGGACTAGAAAAAAGTAAGGAGCCGAGAAGCCCTCAGACCCCCCTTTCTTCCCTCCTCCCTACCCTGGGTTGGTTCATACTGGTTGGTATACAAGTGAAAAAGACCTCCTGTTTCTCTGCAGCACAGGAAAATTTTAGAATTTAAATCATAAACATTTAACTGCAACTGACAGCAACTTACAGATGTTCTTAGCAATTGTTCTTCTAATAGCATGTTCACAGCATCTTAACATAAGTGTTCTAATTAATACACTTTTAGAAACCTTAACGCTGAGCTTTTTGACTTCTAAACCTGTTCTTCCTGTAACTGTAAAACCTAATAAAAATGTTTATTAATTGTTCATTTTCAATCTCTCATCTAACTTAATCCGGAATCTGACCACTTTTATACAATTCGTTGTCTTGTTTATGTTGATACTTTACTGCCATCATTCCAGTGCCAGTTATCCAGCACTCCTCACTCTGGTATCCAAGTACATGAACTTCCCCCAGGCCTCTGTTATGTAAATGAACTTTAGAAGTTTAAATAACAGAAAAATGCTGTGTTTAAAGCATTTTAGAGTGCACTGATAAGCAGCTTTTATTAAAGAAAACACTGAGCCTGATAGAGCCAATTAGATTTGCCTCTATGAGTTGCAATTTATACACATAAAGTAAATGAACATTTGTTTTTAAGCAAGTTAACTAGCAATTACAAGGCTTTCCAGGAAGCTGTGTGAAAGCATTCCATCAGCTGAACTTTAGACCTTCCTTTTTTGCTACTTGCTTGCAAAATGAAAAATTAGGATTGCCTGTTAATTTCATGATTGACTTTTACCAGAACTGACCCATATTACTGTGTTTTATTATGGATCCTGGAATTCTGACCAGCAGCAAAATGGGAAGACAATGCTCTGGAAGCAGTTCCCCTATAATTTTGAGGCACAAATCCATGAATCTTAGTAGCATTGCCCAATCTACGGGTTACCGCATTCCTTTTGAAGAATGCAAACCAAACCAAAATTAGGTGAAAGATTCAGCCATAAGCACTTTAATCATGAAATATACTAGTCACCAAATTTTCCAGTAAAATTAATCCGGCTGTAACTTTTTTATGTTTGAGGACTTCCCTTGGTTTGTTCTCATGGTCCCTTGGTTATGTCTCTCAGACCCCTGCTAAGCACTAAAGTCTTTCTTTGTCCAGCAGGCTTGTCTTCAGAGACACCACGGTGGCCACGAGGGTAGTACAGATTGGCTACAGTATTAAGCTGGATTCAGTGCCACGTTTTCACAACATGCAAAAATCTGTTTCTTAATCTTCTCTTCTTAATTTAAGACGAGCATTTAACCATCACCTGTATGAACACATTATCTAGGTTGAAACAAACATAGAAGACAGTTTTATAAAACACTATGCCCTCAACGTGGACAGGTTCTCTTGAAGAACTGGGAGTAACTGACTACACATTGGCGAGATGGACCTGGAGGGTCCTTACACTGACCTGCAATCAGCCCCCGCTGCAGTGCGTGGCTAAGCAGCTAAGAGGAAAGCCACTCTTCCATTTATGTCATCTGCTTTGCAATCTTATTAGTTTAATTCATTTTACTTGGTACTGCTTATTAACTCTGTGTATTTCTGCAATTACAGGGTCATCTCTAGTACGTTTATAAAATACAATACATGATGATCTGTTTTCCTTATTCAAATGCCAAAATATTTCCTGTGCTTTCATTCTATTTCACTGAAATAGGCTGATCTAAACCAAATCTGCCCCAAGCCTATATTAAAGCACCTCACAAATGTCTTCTCTTCAAAGATAATGGCCTCTATTAGAGGAGAAAGGAAAATAATCACAGCGTAATGCTTTCTGTAATTTCCATACCATTTACCATTCCAAGGCTGAAGATGGCATTTACCAAGGAGCCTCCTTTCCTGAAGTGATCTGTCATGTGCTCCAGCCAATTTGCTTCCAAGCTGTTGACAGTCTGCCCATTCCTGGAGATCCTCATAGGGATAGTCACTGTATAATACTGGCTGCATCTTTGTGGGGTTTTTGGCTTGTTGAAGAGAGCGAAGATCTCTGCTTCTACAAAAAGTGAAAAAGGGAATAATGCAACAACCACTTTATGATATTTCAGATAAAACAACATGTAATCCACTTGTTTTGATTCTGACCCCCTAAATAGACTCATGTTGGAAATGGAGGTCTTTTTGGTGTATATGAAGACTTTATATTAACAACAGAAAATCATGGAACTGGAAAACCATAGGGAGATGTATCTGAACTGGATTTGACACTAGGCTGTTGACAACATGCATTTAAAATGTGCGGGAGTCTTTCAGTGGTTGACTTTGTCACCACTACTGAGTGTTTAGTACATCAGTCCTAACCACCATTCAAGTCACTGTTGACAACAGTTTCCATTGCTCAAGCATAGACAAAGACACCTTTGCTTTGGATCTAGGTAACACGGCACTTTTGGACATACCATTGGAATATCTGTGCCTTGTTCACAGGCAAATGATTTTCAAAACTGCTTTGAAGAGCCCTTTAATAAAATGGAAAGGGAATGAGCACGACAAAACATTCAGAAAAAAATGGAGAAGCATAAAAATAACACTTGAACAGTATAAAACCTAAAATAAAGAACAAAATTAAGATTCCACAAATAGTAAGAAATATTACATTTTTTTTCTAAAGTTTTATGTAGGGAAGATGGAGTTCAAGAGTGGCAACTTCCTATGGAATAAGTAGAGTAACTGGAAAAGAAAAACACCTGATGCTTTCTATCTTTATGTTCCCAAGGAAGGATGGAGAACTGCTGCCAAAGACTGAAATATATTTTCCATGGGAGGAAAAGGGAGTGCGCTGTAATAACAAAAATTCATACAAGAGTAATAAAGAAATCAGCGATGTTGTATAGGCAATAGATTTGGGAAAATCTTACTATAGGTGAACCACTACATAAAACCGCCCTCAGACCTTCAGTCTTGGAAAGTATTTGCATAACTCACCAACTAAAAAAACTGTTCAAGAAATAAATAAAGCCAAAAAAGCACTCAGAGAAAGAAAGACAGACAAATAAGGAAACTAAAGGCATTTTTAAAATAAAACCTCTTTTCTGGCAAGTCAGCAACTCTAATAAAATCCTGGGGTTTTACAGACAGATAGAAGTTGGGAAGATTGGAAGTGATCAGCTTCACATTAGGCAAAAATACTAAGGACAGGATTCTTTGTAGCAAAAGGCTACAAAGTATGGAGAATAGCATCAAAAAGATGATTAAACCTGCTTGGTTAACTCTCTTAAAGACAGCATATATAAAAAGAGAAAGAATTGGTCTGATGAGACTCGGAGATAACTAATTTAGAAGTATAAAACCAAGAGAGATTTATAATGTGTAAGATTCTACTGTAAACCAGAACAAATTACTAAAATAACTGCTATGCTTTGACAAGATCTGACTGCTTCCTAGCTCAACAAAACTTGAAGAAAGTATGGTAAAAGGTTACTGGAGTGTGATCCAAATCTGATGGCAAAAAAGCTAATTACACCAAAATGCAACGGAAACCAAGACAATAGTCCATAGAGGGTACAATGCAAAATCATTCTCAGTCCTACATACAAAATCCCCAAAGGGGTAGGATTGTTTCACTGATTCTATGTAAGACATAAAGAATAGGGATAAATTAAAGTCAAGGACAGTACCAGGTGAAAGAAAGGTAGACGGAATTTTCTTATGTACATTTGTAGCTTGTAAGGAAAGTAAGCAAAGCAGTAAGAGACATGAGTGCACACACTGTTTTCTAGGATTTAAGCAAACATAGGAAAGAAAAATATTTTGAGGTTTAAACTGGAAATGGGACAAGAGTATTTTTTCTGATGACTTACCATTTTCTAAATTACTCTGGTCTACATCCTATTTTGAACTACAAATCCTGCTACTGAAGTAACCTCCAAGCAACAAACACCTTCAGGAGGGTATTCTGAGACCTCAGCTGAGACTTTTGGGGTTTTATGGCATAAAATGACATTTTAAAGTGGAAAGTATATCTGAGGAGAATTATGTCAAAGAAATGAAAGAAGGAAAACTGGTATAGGAAGAATAATCTTACAAAATATGAGAACTAGAAGGCAAATTATTAGGAGCATCATTACCAAGAGGACCTTTACTGTGAATTAGCAAACATGAGCCATTAACAAAAATAACTGCTGCTTTCCAGTAATTACAGTTCTGACTGCAGCATTGACCCCAGCCTGACTATAGGATACTAGGAGACTTCAGAGTCCAGATCACATATATTCCTGATGCTCCTGATGTGGTTTAATTTCAGCTGTCTGTTCACCTGCTACAAAGGGGGTAACTGTGGTAAGGCTTTGTGACTTATACCTTCTATTGCTGCAAAACCTTGTCAGGCAGATCAGCAGAGCTTTTTATTAAAACCGACAACAAGGATGCAAAGATCAAGAGCTCTCAGGATATCACAACAAACACAAAAAAGAACCAATTCAGTTCTACAGCAGACAAAAGTAAGTCTTTACACTCAGGCATACAAATGGGCCATAAGAAGGTTGCACCTACTTATATCATCTCTTCATTTGCCATCTGACTTGTCTCAGTCATTGTGAACTGTGTAACCATGTTGAAATCAGGTTAAGCGGCTCATTTGGTGCATCTTTTCTTTGCTATTACAGTGGTAAGGTCCTCCCCACATCCCCACACCCCAAAGGAGCTGGGAACATAATTGAGGCAATTTTAACTCGGCTTTTACATATGAAAGATCACTACAATACTTACTGCCTGTATGTGGTTTTAAGTACCGTGCTGGTGTTTCATTCTCTGCAAGTCCATTCGGCTTGTCTGCTGCTTCTCTTACACCCGGGTTCGCCTGTTGAAACTGTTCTTCATTTCCCTTCGCAGACTTGAGATTCAGCTCTTCAGTAGCCTGTCCTTCACCTCTGCAGCCCTCCCTGGATGTGTCACATTGGTCACCACTTTCCTCACTCAGTGCTGGAGCATTGCATCCATTAATGCCATCTATTTTCTCGCCATCCGGTGAAGCATGATCCTCAGGACAATTTGAAACATTTTTATTATCTCTTGATTGCACAGAGTTGTTACTGGTGGGTGTCAGGGAGGCGCTGACAAGACAGTTCTTTTGGGAATGGTACTGAGGTATAATGCCAACAAATTTCAAGCCTTGACTTGCAGCATCTTGAATCTACAAGTCAAAGAAGATTAGATTTTTAACTGTCAAGCTGTCTTAGCTAAATAGAAATACAGAAAATAACACCCTTCAAGGCAACTAGCATGTCATTTTGCTACTTTTGTCCACTACCACAAGAAATGGTCATATTACATTTACATAAAAATCTACATTCTAGATAAGCAGGATGAAAAGTTTCCTAAACCATCCGAAATAAGGGGGGGGGGAGGAGAAGAGAAAAATAATTACTACGTTTGTTTTCACAAGGGATTAAGTATCTGGTTGAAAATTTTATTTATGCTAAATTACCAGAAGTGGTATTACTTACACAAAGTTTTAGTATCAGCGTTATGAAGGGGCTTAATATTACATCTTCTGCTGTATTAGGTATGTGATTATGACATTATGCAAGGAAATGCTAATTCTCTCTGTTATATGCACCATTATAACAACAGTTGTAACACCATTGTAACGACTCAGAATAGAAAAAGGCATGAGATGAGCTAAGAAGAAAAAGAAGAAGAAAAATGGAAACTAAGCTGTGCTATTATTAATCCTTTACACCTTAAGTAACGGAAGAGAATGACGCAAGCAAATCACAATAAATTCTAAGAAAAAAGCACTGGACTGGTAGTAATGACAATTAGATAAAGCTGGAATTAACTAAGGAAGGTTTGAGATGAAGCAGAAAGAGAAATCTCTTTTAAGCAGACTAAGCACTACGGATGCACTATTCATTTGAGTCACCAGCCTCAAACTCCTCAAAGCCAGAAGAAGCTGCAATGAGAGCCAGACTTCTGTGACCACATGAGTGTCTGCTGATTCATTTATCAAAATCACCCACCAAAAAGGAAAGGTTTCCACATAATGTATACCCGTCATATAATATAAAGTCTAAACACACATAAATATTTCAAAAAGAAGTGCTCTCAGAATGGAGAAGTAATTTCACTTTCTCTGCACACCATGTAATTCCAGAGAGTTAAGTGTCCTAATTATTCTCTAAGGTTCAATTTAGTATGAGTTTATGTGAAACAGTTCAAGCCTTTTTTTCAGCAGCAAATAAATAGGAAGAATCTTTTACTTTTTTTTTTTTTTTTTTTTTTTTTTTTTTTAATGTAAGAGGAAGCTCATTTCTGCATCTTCCCTACCCAGATTCTTTTTTTTTTTTTTTTAAATGAATCATCTGCTTCCTGGTAACGTGTTACTGTTCTGAACACACAAACCTACAGATGATACCTGATCAACAACAAGAACTTCCTCTTTCAAACCACTATTGTATTTTCCATGTTAAATTAACTCTTGATTTTGTGATCACAGGAACTTGAACAGAGCTCTCCAGGAAACAAAGGAACTGTCCTCACAGCTGTTTAGCCTGGCAAACATGGGATGCTGACTTAACCAAAGCTCATCACTAAAGAGGACAATAACCTCCAAATAAAACCACTATCAGTACCCTGATCAAATGAGTATCTGCCTACAAAGAAAGTTAGCATGTAACAAGCTTGTTCAGAGAGGTTTAAGTGAATGTTAATGATAGATGCATTCATAGAATCATAGAATCGGTGAGGTTGGAAGGGACCTTTAAGATCATCAAGTCCAACCATTAACCTACCCTGACAAAAATCACTTCTAAACCATGTCCCTAAGTACCTCATCTACCCTTTTCTTAAACACCTCCAGGGATGGTGAATCCACCACCTCCCTGGGCAGCCTATTCCAATGTTTAATAACCCTTTCAGTGAAAAAACATGCTTAATGGTCCTGAATCCCTGTTGTAATTTTACAAATACTTTTGGACGCAATGATAGAGTGACAAATTCATTTCATCTCTTATCGCTAATCTACAGACACAGCACTACATTTGACTAGTAGGTTGCAGGGCAGCTAATTATAGAAATTTAACTAGTATGCAACTGTTCAGAGTTTGAGGATAGTACATATGTAGTAATTATACTGGTCCTAATCAATAAAGACTGCTTGTCAATCTATATCAGACTCTCCCACGCTGTGATTTGGATGAGAACAGCTTTCACAGCTATTGTAGCAATGTTTTACAGTCTTGGCTCACTCAAAAAAAATGTGTTTGTTCTCAGGAATACCTGATCCTAAGGTTTTTCTTCTGAGGCTCTTGTTCTTAGAATGGAAACAGAGGAATTAAGGACTGAATGACAGTCTAAGCTGTATAAGCCTAATAGTTCATCAGAAAGACTGGGAAAAAAGACTGTATCTACAAGGCCCTTTCCCAACAAGTTAATTGGCAGTATACAGAATACAAAATCTTATTTAAACCTGTATTTCAAATTTTCCCAATTACAAAAGGGAGAACCAAGCATCCCATTATTTTCAATAAAGCCAGTTTAGCAGGAAATGTTACATCAACACTGCAATGTAAGCTGCAGAACAGCAAAGTGATGTATCAGCAGACGCAAACAATCTTTCCTTCCAACTTTCCACAAAACCAAGAGGCTAGATCTCATAATAAAGTATAAAGCCTGAACATCTTCAAACTACAAAGACAATTCGATTTTTTCAGCATCCTATTGAGAGCTTAAACAGTACGAAATCTTAGCTGCCTTCACGTCCAGAATGAATTGTACCATCCAGTATACATTCACATTTGCTGTTTCCTGTATTTGAAATATCGAATATTTGAATAATAAAAACCAAAACCACAGATTTAAACAAGCCTAAACCTCAGTACCGGGACAGGTTGTGCCCAGGAGCTACACAGGGCAGAAAGGCTGTTTCTACCAGCCACCTGGAGTTTTTGGACCCTTTGAGGCATCCTGTGCTGGTACGCACAGACAGGTACATCTGTTCCAGCCTTTTGGGAAAATATCTTAGCAGATGTGGTGCTAGGAATCAGTAAGAGGGCAATGCATGGGACAAAGCAGGGGTAAAGCTGAACTGAATGGGAAGAACATTACGCTACTCTGACATAGTCACCCAGAATATATTCCAGATCGGATGAATACTAGGATTATTTGCCTTTATGTGCCAGTTTAGAGTACTAACAAAGAGTACCAACGAAGGTCCTTGTCATACTACACTGTATGACTAAATGAGAGGAAAAAGCATAAAAAGCTGAGCAACTGCACCTCCACCACTTCCCACATCAGGAAAAAAGCTATATTAAAAATACCCTTACATTAGGTGATCCATACTAATTCCAATTGGTTTACTGACCTTTTTTGTATTTTAAATATGCTACATACTTGCACTTTACATTTTGGGAAATCTTTAAAAGGGAAATTCCAACAAAATTTACAATAATAATAATATAAAATTCTTTGGTTCTTTCCACAGAGAGGAACAGAAACATTTTTATTGTCTCATAAAGTGCTGCTTGGATGGTACTATTCACAAATACAAGAACAGGTCTCCACCACAAAAGATGTTATTGTTCAACAACATAATCAGAACTTAACTCATTTATTTCAACCTGGATAAACCCCCAAGTGGGTAAATCCAAAGCAGTTTGCAACTGGCTTGCAACAAATTGGATTTATGCCAGTTTAAAAATAGAGCCTGCTTAAAGATGGGGTGAAATTTCATGTGTACAGTGGGCCGAGGCAGTTAAAGAATTTAATGTCATTGCTATAATTTGCTTGATTATAAACCTGGCATTTTCCCTGAAGGGGAAAAAATGACAGATTTAGCCTTTGCTATCTGTGAAATAAATATCAAATCTCCCACTAACTCTAGCAGGAATAGGAACAAGCACCGTACCCAACCCTAATGTCACTACCTTAATTGAATTTTAGCTGGGGCACTTGTGTTAACATTTCCTAACAAGTATGAAGTGTTATTGTTTATTTCAGAACTGACTGACTGCTATTCTTATACTGCTTTTGGAAAAAAAGAAACATCAGCAACACAAAGCAGTGTCACTAAAGAGTATGTTGATGTAGGAAATTTATGTCCCATCTTTTTAAATACTTCTGGTTCTCCTGACGGCTCCCTGCCTAATTAGAAAATGGCTGAGAGTGTACCTATCCGTAAAACCACACCTGACAACAGTATGCCTGAATGATGAAATCCTCTTTTCTGAAAACCACTTGTTTTTAAACTGTAGGCCTCACAACCCTACCATAAAAGAAGAGCAGAGATTCCAGGTTGAACGCTTATTTTGAACAGCCGCATACAGGTTTTCTTTTCAAATCTATTTAGAATAAAGACATTTGGCAAGTTCACTGTACAGTCCACATACTGTTTGTGATTCTGCGTTTCTTGTTGCATTATCAGCTCCGTAATAATCTTCTATTCATAGCAAGCATGATGGTACTACTTATAAATACAGAAGCTCAAGGGTACAGATCCCATGCTGAACAGAATCATATACTTTTGTCAGCTTTGGTAATTGCTTACAGGGAGATTCTGTGCATTTCTCCCATGGGATGGCACACAGAAAATCAAACACTTCCTGCAAGCTCAGGATAGTATTCCACCCACGTCAATAAACATGGGAAATAATGCACAGCAATTTAATAATGAGGATCTCTCTCCTGGATAATGATTTTCAAACAAATGATTTAATAAGACAAGCGCTAGGAATTTCTGTTAACTCTGGTATGCCAGGAGCTGGGATGTAGCTCCTGGGTGCATCTTTGGGATGCACCCAGAGGAAAAGCAGTTTTACTAACATCATCAGGGCACTCTAGTTTACAGCAGCCCTAAATGGTCTCAAGGCTCACACTTCCTGATGATCTGGAAAAAACACCTTCAAAACCTGGGCTTTAGGACTGAACACTTCATTAAGAGGTTTGCTACATGGTTCAGGATATAACAAGATATGGGAAGAATGACATAGCGACCCAGTAAAAGGGACTGCTTCTAATATAAAACCAAACAACAGAAACAATTTATAAAGAGCACACATAGCAAAAATGCGCTTGGAGAAAGGACAACGTTCTCTATATGCAATGAACTCCTTTTTCTGGTGGTCAGATGCATTTAGTTAGCTCTGCAGCAAACTAAGGGAGAGAGTGCTCCTTAGTCCTACTGATGGGAAAACATATGGCCTCTGAAACAATAGCTGGGCTAATTTTGCTCAGAGCTATCTAAAACTTTTTTTAAGCCAAGCATAAGCTGTCTTAGCCAATAAAATAAATTCTTGTCGGTCTGCCTGTTTATTTGGTTTCTAAAAGAACAACGTTAGAGGCATTAGACCTCATAATGTGTACCAGAAACAAGATCACTGTATTTTTCTACCTTCTTTTTAGGATTCAAGCAAATCTCTTTTGACAACAGATATAGTATCCGGGATCTTCATGCAAAGAACATCATCTTGTGGTTTGAGGGGAATGCTATGTACTGCATACCAGAAGCTGGAACTGGAAAAGGATGTTCAAGACATAGTCTTCCAACTGTGTCCTCCTTCATTAATATTTAGTACTACACGTTTCATCACAAATACCGAACATCCCCCTTCCAGTTTGTTCATTTCTGAAAACAGATGTTTAAAATTAAGACAGGCTTTTAGTTTGCCTTGGTTATTTTCTGTAGGTCTCACATGCCGCTTCCCGAGAAGAGAGCAACAGTCATCAAGAGTCTACTGCTTATTTTAAAACCAATTAGGCTTAGCTAATGTTCTGAAGGAAGGATTTAGTTCTTTCTAAACGACTCTAAACTTTTGTGACTTTGGCATTTTTGCATCTCTAGTACTAAGTTACCAAAAATGATAACTCTACTACTCAGACAGCAAAGCAGCAAATGCTAGTAATTTCTCTCAGTCCTGCCTGTTAGTCTGAGACTCTGTTTCACTACTTGCAGATTTCCAAACTGTGCAACCTTTCTGACTAGGATGCTCTGTTATTTAAACCTGTACTTCCCGTGCATTTTTAACCTTTTTCAGTTTGCACTCACCAGTTCTGAAATTGAGATAGACAGTTCGTGTTCATATAAACGTAGCTTTTAGGAAGTCAAATCCCAGTCTGCATTCAGGCTTTCAAATTACCAAGTATTTTCACTGTCAATTACAAAAAATAGGCCATCAAGGATCAAACACTGGAGGGGTGCCTTGAAAAATGTTACCATAATCCCAAACCACGGAGTCGTCCTTTTAGCAGTGTTGTTAATAGTGTTTATATTGATACTTCCAATGAAAACCTTGACCAGAATTTTACCATTTGGGAACTTTAGATCTAAAGACTGTTAGAATGAAGTTGGTAGATCCAAGAGAAGATAACAGAGCACAAAAATAAACCCAAAACTTAAAAACTAATGCGTTTCTTGAAGAAACAAATGTACGCTGCCTTTCCATGTTTGCAGTACAGAGCCCATTCAACAGAACCATTGACTTGTCACTTTAAGCTCTCACTGTATTTGTGGTGGAGCAGAACTAGGCACCGAACAGGGAAAAGAAAGCGAGCTTTGCAGCTTTACAACATGCTCACTGCTAGCAGCCTCTGCAAAAGGGAACTGAAAGCTACAAACAGAACAGTGAAGTATTTTCTCAAGTAGCTACTGCAGCCTACTGCTATGCTGAATAAAACAGAAGATAGGCTCTTAAGACAGTGCTGCCAAAAGATATTAAGTTACAGTGAGATATATGTCTCCTGCTACTGGAGACAAGACAGGGACGAGAGGAACAACTTGAAATTCCTTTTCAGCTTACATTAGCTGTACATTCATTCCCGAGAACAATAAACCGTACTAAACACGTAATGCAGCGTGGTGCCAAGTACACTTGTTTCTTTCAGCATATCTCACTAGATGACAGGTCTTGAAACCACACCGTCTCATCCTCTGCAGTCTTGGGTGTGATGATTCTCAAATTATTGCCTTATTTTAGCATCTGTTCCTTCACAGAGCTGGCAAAGGGTGAACATTGTTGGGTACACGCTACAAAGATTCAGTGACTGTGGTACCCGCCCAAGAGCCATGTAACATACCCGTGTCATCCCATCCTTGCCCTAAACTCCGAAAAGAAATTCTGAATTTAACCATGTAATTTAAGATTTATTCCCTAAAAATTGTTTTAAGACCTGGGATAAACTGCTATGAAGCAGCCAGCTACGCTCCTTCAACTCCAATACTTGATATATGTTGTCAAAAAAAAGTCTGTAGAAACTCTATTCCAAGCGCTTGCTCTACAGAACAGACATTTTCAAAACACAGGCCACGTCCTGTGTATGAATCTTTTGAGAGAAACTCCTACACTAATGGATGAACATAAGCAAGGAGAAAATAAAGATTTATAGAGATGGATGGTTGAGCATTGTATCTAACAGACATTTTAGCTGGATGAATGTAATTCAGTATTCTTTGTAGAATATGAGAAAATAGTCTCTTATTTGTGATCAAGTAGCACTAATGTGATCCAAAACTGGTACACTGGTTTAGTCCATCTCTGCCCTGAGCAATGAAGAGAAAAACCCTAAAAGGTTCAGGACAACAAGAATATTTTAAAAATACAGAATTCGGTATACAACTACAATACAAGTTACAGACTTCACATTTAGTTTGCAAGGAACGCTTTCTTTTATCTTTATATAAACCAAAGAGTGTTTCTTTAGAATCGCATTGTTTCATCAAGCCATCTGTTACTTGTAGACAAAATTACAATTTGAAAAATTTGCCCACATTTTATTTTAGCACAGTATATAATATTATCATCTTTATTGTTATTTTTTAAAAAAAGTTATTTTTCCCACCAGACAGAAGTGGGATCATTAAAAACATCAACTACATACTTTATAACATCTATTTTTATCTTGGTCAAGAGGATGACTCTGAAAGCTGCTGGGGGCAAAGGATTATAAAAGCACAACCGGGCTCCTGGGAGAATCCTGAAAATAGTTTTGCAATGTTCATGGAAGATATATATCAACACCACTCTTACAGGGCTTAGTCTAAAGAACACAAGTTGAAAGAAGCTTAACCAGGAACAGATGTTTCCCTTCACACCAGGCTGTTTAAAATACAGTATATGCTATTTTTTACCCTCTCTTGTTATATATACACTTACAAAATGTTAACAAAATGCACTTTAATAAATATTATCACAGCAGATCACAAACAGCTGAACTATTGATGTGGAGTTTCAACTTCTGCTTCATGACCATATCTGCTTCTAAGATCCAAAAACTTAAAAACAAAATAGGGGCTCTGTTTGCACTGCAAACATGCAGAAAACAAAGCAGACGGCTAAGTGCTCAGCAATGGTTTTCATTACAATACGCTAAAGAAATAAATGTTGTATTGTTCTTTTGCAAATACCCTAGAGAGTGAAGGTTTTGGGGTGGGATTTTTTCGTTTGTTTTACGGATGGAAATGATTTTAGAAGTGACTGAAACCACATCTAGATAGTAATCCTAGGTAATAAACAGTACTCTAGAGGGGTCATTTTCTAGCCACATAAGTAAATTTGAACTGCTTTTTCATCTGAAGAACAATCCTCTGAGCAATATTGAAGACTCAGTTCTCAATTTTCCCCCTCTTCTATCTTTTACTGCCACCTGCTCTGACTTTATACCCTACAGGAAATTTCTGAACAGGACAGCTAAAACATATCTAAAGTAAAGAATAAGGTTTAGGATTACAATAACAATCCAAGGAGCCCTGGCACCAACAGAGCAATCAGAGACTTCACAGAAGAGATCCTTGTAAGACTGCAGCAACAGAGTCAAGAAATCCACCAACAGCCTAGTGCCCTTCAGAACATAAGTGCATCTCTTTGTTCATTCTAAAAAAGAAATCTCAACACAGAGATTAAGAGCTGAAGAATAAGAAATGACACCAGAGAGACAAGACTGTGAGAAATACGGGAACAGCTATATAAAAAAACCAGTGTTTTTCTTAGCGATTGTAAATAGAAGTAGAAATAACTACAAGATTAGCAATTTTCACATTCATTTTTTTCTAGGAAATTGCACTTTTGTCTTCTAATTTGCTTGTTACACTGTTAAAACCACAAATAATTATAAAAAGAACATATCATTATGGACAAATTTGTTCTATGACACATTTCTCAACTTCCACTTCTTCTTGCCATACCACAGGTAGATGCTGAAGAGAGCTTTAAAACTCAGAGGTTGAGAGTTCAAAATCATTTAGTATCACTTTCACACACTATATGGATATGTGAAGTCCCTTGTTTTGATCATGTGAGACAAATGCTCATTCTAATCATAGAATCATAGAATGGTTTGGGTTGGAAGGGACCCTAAAGATCGTCTAGTTCCAACCCCCTGCCATGGGCAGGGACACCTCCCACTAGACCAGGCTGCTCAAAGCCCCATCCAGCCTGGCCTTGAACACCTCCAGGGATGGGGCATCCACAACTTCTCTGGGCTATCTGTTCCAGTGCCTCATCACTCTCAGAGTAAAGAATTTCTTCTAATATCTACTTTAAATCTCCCTTCTTTCAGTTTGAAACCATTACCCCGTGTTCTGTCGCTTCACTCCCTGATAAAAGAGTCCCTCTCCATCTCTCCTGTAGGCCCCCTTTAGGTACTGGAAGGCTGTTATACGGTCTCCTCAGAGCCTTCTCTTCTCCAGGCTGAACAACCCCAACTCTCTCAGCCTGTCTTCACAGGAGAGGTGCTCCAGCCCCCTGATCATCTTCATGGCCCTCCGCCACACCCAAGTGAATGTGAATATGATAATGTGAATAAATAAGTAGGAAATAGGTGAAGAGCTAAGTCTGGACTGAATCACTCCCTTGACTGGGAACATCTATGGAAAAGGTTTAAAAAGCTTTTGAGAATTCATATAGGCATTCAGTTTTTATTTTATAGGAGAAACAGAAGTCCTCCTAAATACTCCAACCTTGCTTCTACCTAGCACCTACAAAGATGCTGGAGAATTCAGCTGCCTTTTAACAGCAATACTAATACAAAAATTCTTCACCAATTAGAGCCGTAACACAGATGACTCTCCAGAAAACAATATGTGTGAACTAAGATAGCAGTTATCTTGACAACACTGAAACAGCTACAGGCGAATGGAGGGAAAAAACAAGAGAGCAGGGAAAGAAGCATCTCGGTAGTTTGATAAAAGCATCAATATGGAGAAACATGCAGTGAGATTGGCCTGTGGTCCTTTGGGCTGTGTAGCAGTTCCTTAGCCAACCGCTCAGCCAGTCTCCTGCCTGCTGCTCCCTCCAAAGGAGTGAGGGCAAATAACAGGCAGGGGCGTTGAACCCCTCCAAGAAATGGTCCACCTTTCAGGAGTACACTGAGCAAGTTCAGCTACAATTTAAACTTGTTGGTAGTAATGTGTATTACTTTCCAATGTATAAACTAACACTTGAACCATACTAATTCCTCATACCAGTTCTATTCCTGGTAACATTTTATTTTTTAAAAGACATTTAGAAAAATTCCAGTAAATACCAGTTAATACCATGTATGCTATAAAACTGGCAAGAGGGATCGAATGCGTTAGATCTTTCAGCAACGTAGGATGGGAGGTCTTCATAGAAGTGTTGGTATTGTATGGCCTTTCTTTGAAGAGTCCAATTCCCTACACAAATTGCCTTTGTGCCAGGGAGAACTGGTGGTCACTGCTTCAGATGCCAACTCTAGAAAAAGTACACAGGTGGCAGTGTCCTTGCAATGTGTTTTGTTGGCATATTCCTCCCTGGGGTCCCACTTGCTCAACTCTGAAAGGTACCATCACTTCCTTGGCTCAGCAATGCTATCACTAGAAAATAAATGTCAATAAAAAAGTCACTACATCTGCAGGAATCAAGATTATTTCTAGGGTACTTTGGACTACAGAAGTTGTTCAGAGGGCCACTTAAGGGAGTGACACATTACTAGTAGCTTTTGAACTAGTGCTGTTGATGGCACTTACAGGCTCTCTAAAGTTCACCAAGACTATGAACAGAGGGGATGGTGGTGAGAAGATCCGACACTGTCTCATTCGGCAGATTTTGCTGCAAGATAAGCATTACACAGGGGTTTCAACATGGCAGTTGTGTTCCAATCTTAACTGGTCCACTTCTGAAAATGCAAGACCAATTATCCATCTGTATGGCCCTGGGTCTGTTGGAAGAAATTAGCCTAATTTCTGAGTCAAGTAAGGACAGACCAGCAGGGAGAGGTCCTTTTCTGGTCAAAAAAACAAAAGGAAGATGTCTGCATTTGGACTTCAGTTAAGCTGCAGAATTTTTAAACCACACTTTTCTGTGCTTATCATACTTCCCTAGGGAAGAATAATGAGTCCACAGGGACAAGAAATATGAACTCTGCAATGGGGTCAAACTCAAAAAAAATATTTAACGTACAAGAATTTCTTTCTGACAGAGCATTATTAAGCAGGCACCAAAGATACAAAGATGCACTTCCTAAATTTTAAAAAGTCAGAATTGGGAAGAAATGGTAAAGAAACTACTCTCCATTTGCTAACCTTCCACCAACACTGCTAAGATGTGAACACGGGAGCAAAACCTTTTGCCTCTTACAGTTCTTCTAGAGCATGTAACTTAGATTGATGTGGAAAACAAAGGTCATGAGAAACATATTTGGCATTCATATATGACTGCATATTCAAAATAACTCTTTTCTTGGGATGTCAGCCTAACTTCTCCTTCCTTTACTTGTCTCAGTAGATTCAGGAGAACACTCTCAGATGAAAAAAATGATAACAAGATACACAGAAATAAAGAGCAACTAAGGAAGCAATTAAAGGCTACCCTATTTTACACGAGAGACAAGTCAAAGTATTACAAAATACAGTATCTTAGAAGTAACATCTTGCAACAACTTCAGAATGATCTGAGCCACAGCGATCAGAAGTTCAGAAGTTAGCTTTGCTCATTAAAAAGCAGATGAACAAGTCTTTAATCTCTGTTTTGCTTGAGAGCTAGACAGGAGTGCTAATACCAATACAGCAGTAAAGTACATACACAACAGTTAAGTTACTTCTTTCATTGCCCAGAAATTAAATGACAAAGACATCATGGGACTGTTTGAACTCTCTAGGACACGTTAAGCTGCAGTAGGTCCACAGAACATAGTGATGTCAACATGATTTTAAGGTACAAGAAGAGTGTATCCCATGCAACGTTACGTCCCCAATACTCAACTCCGTCCTATCTTCCATGGCTTTTACCATGGTTGGAAACCCCAGTCTTGGCAAAAATGTACAGCAGAGACTAGAGAACAGGGAAAGAGTCCCAAAGTGCAGGAGGATCTCAGCAACAGAACACAGGTTTGACCAGAGAGCTGCCTTTAGCATTTCTAAAATGTTTTACAGTCAACACTGTACTGAGGCGAGAAGCATTCTCCAGGTGAAATAACTTCCTTGTTTCTACTTCATTACTCTTAAACACTTATATGGAGTTACAGAAGAAGAAAAAACATATTAACTATGCTGTATACCACTGCAAAATTGTTTTGTGTTTGCCGGGACCTAGCAGTTAATATTCGACATACATTTTCAATGCAATAAAAAGTCAATTGAGAAAAGAAGTTATTAAAATCGCATCCTTCTTCAAACTCCATGTAAACAATAATTCCTCAGTAGTGCATAACGAAATTAGTAAAATTAATTTTCTTAGGGTAGAGGGATTTTTTCTAGTGAATTCACAGAGAAAATTTTGACTTGTTATTTTGTTTTGAAAATATGGCTACTCGTTATCTTTTTTTTAAAATATAGTAATTTGCAATGCAGTAAGATGGTAAACCTGTGCTAAAAGCCTCTGTCATGAAAAGCTCTGTGATCAAGGATTTGCCTATTCAATTACAACACTCTATTAACTTCAACTGTATTCCACAGTTTGAGGAATTACAGGGTTGTTCTTTTTTGAAAGCAAGCAATTGCCCTCTCTAAAAGGTTTTTGTTACTACTTTCTTTGAAGAACCTGAAGTCCTTTATTTTTCATTTATTTTGTTTGTAAACATCTGTTTTATATGCCCTTAAAAGTAATGGACATTTTTGTTGCTCAAACAAATTAGTTAATATGACAATTAATTCCTACTCCCAACCAAGTCCTGTTTCCTGAGTTAGATTTACATAAAAGTGTTGAGACTTTCACAATGTGTTTAATCAGGTATAGACACAGCACACACTTGACAGCAACAGCTTCAAAGAACTTCAAATTTCCCTACATCAAATAACATCTGAGGATGAGCGACATACTCAGCCACAGAGAAACAGTAAATATACATTTTAGCTATTAAAATTTAAATGAATATATTTCAAAAAGGTATCTCCATAACACCATAATCAAATAGCTTCTACCAACAGAAACATTTCCATGTCTAGAAAAGCATTCTAAAGAGCCTCAGAATTGGATATTTATGGAAATAAGCTGACTCGTGGATTGTCATTTTGTTTTCATGTTAGCCATACTCTTTCTGAAGTTACAAATACAAAGGAATTTTCTGTTGCAGGGATGTAAAATTTTGCTACCAGTTGTGACAGATAAGTCTATATTTCTAGTCTGACTCGAAGAACTGAAGAACAAAATCAAACATGTTGGAACCAATACACAAGAACTACACCGGTTTTGCCCAAGTGTGAATACAGTGACATAATCGAAGATAGTGCCAGAATAAAAGTGCAATACCACAATAAACCCTGAAACGAAATTCGGGCTCAAACTTTGGAATATTAATAAGCGTTCAGAAAAGTTCAGTTTGTTCTGATACCAAAATCTATATATCTTTAAGTCTGGTGATGATGATCAGATCCTCATAGCTGCAGTACTTTTAATCCAGTTTTTATAATTCACAGTCAAAAGGAAAGACTGAACATGAGTGCAGTCTGTCAAACTAATACAGCCTGTGCTGAAATTTGTTCTATAAAATTTTCTTAGCTATTATCACTGCAAGATGGATTAAAGCTAGGAGAGTGTGCCTACTCACACTAGTCCTGTACCATGTGGCTAAGTAAATATAGCATTTAATGCTAGTTTTTGTAACACGCAATAGGACACAACAGATGCTGCAAAATTTGAAACATGCACAATGAATCTGTCTTCACTAAAACGGACATAACCTGCTAATTTCCAGTCTGTCAGAATATTACAGCATCAGAAATAATTTGAAAAAGAAAGCAACAAATAAAGAATTGCAGAGTTCTTTTCAAATTCCCCACTATGTATGAAAGTTTATTGAAAGCAACACTATTCTGGATGACAAAGGTGTCTAGGTTACCAGTACCATCTCTAACTACTAACATCACATGATACTGAAACAAAATGTAAACAATCTGGGGGATTCCGGGAGTTAATAGGTCTTTTAGGTACAGTACTATCCAACGGGATATTTTGAGGCTAAAATGGAAATCACCTATGTTGTTTCAACTTGAAATGTTTACACCATTATGGGATTGTCTTCTACATTTGTAACTTAGTTGATATAATCTGTGAGAGGGCACTCTCCTGTGACACCTACAAATCATTTTCTCGTAATAATATGGTCAAACTTTCTTCTCTCAATAAGTATAATTGCCTTTAAGATAATTAAAATTACAAAAACCCAAAGTCTAGTGCAGTGTTTCAATTGCAAAAATATACGCATATTCCTGTTGTCAGACTGACAGAACTAGAAGCAGTAATTATAGTGCAAATAAAAACAGCGTGTTTGGGGTTTTGGTTTTTTTCTTTTTTTTTTACTCACTTTACTTATAAAATCAGGTATCTCCTTTTTGTCTGAAAGTTGGTTTAAATAGGAGCAGCACTCTACCTCCAAGACATATCCTTCACTATGGACATCACCTTTTGGAGACCTAAAGAGACAGACAGAAAAAAAGAATCAGTTTCTGGTCTTAATACTGGATACCCGAACATCCCCTTTATAAGTCTTTCATATGGAGAGTTAACCTTCAGACAAAACTTCAGTTCCAGCACATTCACTCCACTGAGCTCCGGCAAGCGGCAGATCCAGTGTCTCACCTGCTTGCTAGGGAAGGGAATGTGTGTGAATGGTGGAATGCCTCAGGGACTTCCAAATTTCTTTATCTGTCCAAGAAATACTCTGTCAGCCTGGCATCTGTGGCCAACGCCAAGGAGATGCCCAAGTGATGTAACTCAGAATATGCAAAAAGCAGGTTCCAATGCAATGGGATGACAGATGCTCTGAGCCCCACAGGGCAACCTGATGTAGGGTGTGTTCCACAGACAGTAATTAAAGGAATCTCTTCTCTTATCTACCACCATTCTAAGTCAACATTTAAAAATCAGGAACTAACCGAAGTAGCCTATCCCTCAGTCTTACCTTATGCTTTGTTGAGAAATGTAAAGATATGTGTCAACCCACTCCTCTTTCAGAAGACACTAACTCTTAAAATAATTCAAAGCGTATGGCAGCTGACATACACCACTGCTGTGGAAATACAGTATCAGTCAAAATATGCCAAGGGAAAGTTTGGAAGTTATCCTGAATGATCCTGAGAAACCGTCCGTAGGGGTGCAGTGCAAAGCAGTGCTACTGAAGACCATTTTCATCTCCTCTGGACTACCGTGAATGGAAACTGATACGCTTGATCGATAGAGGTAATCTAGCGAACCATTTGTTTTACCCATTCTTTAGGAGAAGGCATGGAGGGAAGCACAAAAATATAAGATAGGCTTTTAATTCTTGGGATTAGAAGCAAAGTAGTGATCTTAACATCCTATATGGCGAATTGAAAGATCTAGTTTGAAGTAAAGAACTAACCCTGGCCAACAGTCACTTGATGCACTGTGTACCTACAGGACAGGAAGAAAGGTGCAGAAGTTTGAAACCAGAGTGCCAAGGAAGCAGCAAAACAACAAAACAACAAAAAAAGGGCTTTGCAGGCTAACCAAAGCAAGTCTGTGTAAAAGCCCTGTTCTGGGGACTGAGACTGTGACACAAGTAAAGCACACTTCAGCTACAGAAGGTCCCAGGGGCTTTCCCGAGATGCTCTCAGTTACTCGGAGCCATGAGATGTGTAGGCTGCTGACTGCAAACTGGCAGTGTGTTTCCTAGGCAATACTGCAGAAATTTTCTGAAGCATCACATGACATTGTACTTTGTCCTTTCACACAGGCTATACTCTCACTTCATTTCTCTTATCTCATATGTGGGACAGGAGGTTCCAAACTGTAAATTGTTTGGGAACACTGAAGTCCTTTTCATAGTTGTTTTTTCCCTCCTTACTAGGTTCTTCTCACATCTTGTGGTCCCATTCATGTCTTGGTTCTGAACAAAAATCTTCACAAAACACTGGTGTCCAAGGAAACTCTTCAAACATCTTTATAGGATTTACAGAAATCACTACTGAGGGACTAAAAGTGGTCTACTTTCTACTCCTCTGTAACAGGCGTACAGAAATTAATTTAAGCAGCAAAGAACAACTTTGTCAAGAAAAAAAAATAACCATTTTGTGACAGACAACCCATGAACTGCGGACAACCATTTTTGCTGTTCTAGATAAAGTCCTAGATAAGATAATCTATTCTATTTTCCACCACAGGTGAACTCAATGAATTCAAGAACATAAAAATAAACTTAAGAAAGTCTCTCTGCTACCGTACTTACTACCATACCTATATTTTTTTCTAAAATCTGAATATGAATAGGAATGCATCAGGGAAATGTAGCCCTGATGTTATCTATCCAGATAGAAACAAGTAGGAGCTAGGGCTCTCTAATGCTCTAGCTATCGATAAACCATCAAAACTGCCACTTGATATTGCAACGCAAGGTCCATCCAACAATAAATGGAGCAAACAATTCTCCAGCGCTTTGCTTGTTGCTTAATTACAAACCAGAAGTGGGTTACCAGGACCAGGCAGGAAGGAAACAAAGCCTTTTTAGAAAACCAGCCCCATTTTTGGGCGACAACATTAAGCCTCTACAAACGTGAGGACCAAAAAATCTCTTCCAGTTCCCTCGCTGGAACAAGACACCGCATTCATCACAGCCCCCTTCCAGCCATATTCCCAGCCCAGAGACTTTGAAATCATATGGCTCAAATTCAAAGTTAAGATATCAAATCCCAGAAATGAAGTATGTGCCACGCTATTTCTGTGACCACTCTTTCGCCAAGGCCTGTTCTTACATAGTGATCAGGTCTCCGTGCAAACTGTGGCGCTGCTGTAAATAGTTCCTGTTGACAAACGTAAAAACTTACTGTTCTAATAGCTCTGAAAGAATGAGATAGACTGTATTTTCATGTTTAAACCCACTAGCTACCTGTAAAACCAAATTCTCTTCAACCTATATTGGTGAGTTTTATACACAGGTATAAGGAAGAGGGAAGTTTGCCTTTGAACCACTTTCTGTGAGTTCCTCTCCTCCCCCTCAACAGCTCCCTGGACTCTGATTTTGTGCAGGTTTTAGAGGACCTACTTCCACCTTCTTTGAAAGCAGTATGAGTTATCTGAGATACAGATTATATCCATAAAAATATAGTGATTCTTACTGCAACTGCTTAAAATGACCTGTTTATTTTTCCTCCTTTAACAAGTACTTACTCTGAAATACACTTGCTGCTTGTAAATATTTAAGCAAACAGGAGACAGTAAATTCTTCCTCTAAGAGTCTCAGAGCTACCTCTGCACTAGAGCTCATAAAAGAAATTGCACCAAATACCACTGCACTCTGTTAGGAACATTATTTCACAGAACACGCGTAACAGATCCTGCTAAAGGCCATAAAATCTTAAGTTAAAATCTTCCAACAGGAGAACTCTGTATTACCAAAAAGTATTTTTCCATGCTTTCAAGTAAAATATATCCATATATGCTAAAGGCAAGTCTTTGTCTACACTGGTAGTTTTCACCTTTTTAGGAAACATTTAAGAGTCTATTATTCTGTCAAAAACAAACAAACAAAACAAATGTCATAGCTTCCCATGTAAGAACAAACAGTTGTGGATTTTGCAGACCACAAAAATAATTTTCTGAGCAAATCCAGGTGGGCAAGAAATTATTTCCAGCTTCTATACAATAAACAATGCATTTCATAAATTAATCACAAAGTATTTCATAAATATCTTAAAAGTCTCTCATTAAGCAGAGTACAGCTGTAAAGAGGTAGCTAAATATGGGTACAGGTAAATTCTATACTGAACAAAAATTGTTATATTTTCGGTTTTATTTATTTAATGGGACTACTATTAGGACTACCTTCCTTAGAGACTGTGAATTAGGACCCCAAAAGAAGCACTTCTATCAAGATCACAGATGTCTGAGGAAAAGCCAAAAGCATAGCTCAGGTCAACTGACTTCAGTCTTGTTCATGCACTTCCATCCCCCTGTTCTCTTCTGAAGAAGAACTGATATCAATCATTTGAGAAACAACCCAGTAATCCATACTTTGGAGTCTCTTATCAGTTTCATAGCACAGGAAGTTTCTCAGAGTCCAATATATAAAATATTTTAAGATCAGAGCAATGGTTCTGAGCAAAGTTAATTTCCACTTTCCCACCATAAAATATTTCTCAATACAAAGTGAAAGAGAAATGCTGCGATCAGTTTAGTCAGAAAAATGTGTAAGCCCCTACAGTTTGCAAGATCTTCCTTTTCTTCTGGATGTATAATCAGCAATTTATTCCTCTTCTCTTCCTCCTCCGAGGTTGGAAAACTGAATCTTCATTCCTTCATTGTTTGCAAACATTTGAGGTTTTTTTATTACCTTTGCTCCTCTAACAAAAAATCCCTGGATTCATTTTAATTAAAAATGGCCCAGTCCTGCAAAACGAACACCTGGATACAGTAACGCTGTGCTCTGCTTGCAAGCTAAGGTGAACTGGAGAAGCTGGTACACCCAGACTCATTACAATGCCCTGTACTCAGTATAAAAGCTTTGTGATATCTGAGATGGAACAAAAGGGACAATGCAAACAATGCCATCCCTTCGCCTGCAGTGGGGAAGGGCCATCTCCTGCTCACCACCCCAGGAGAGGATAATCACTGGTTAATCGCGGACAGAAAATTTCACTGCATCTTATGCCCTTTGGGCTTTCATTTGGTTTTCTTCCTTTGTGACATCTCATCGTTCGTTTATCAATTTTCCCAAAGCAGGATTTTTCTGTCACTGTAGGTACCCTTGGTGACCACCATGGCGAATGTTAACCAGAAGGTGGCAAAGAGCAGAGAGGGAATTTCAGTGTTCGTGGTGCTGTGCAGATGGATGGCGTTTGTGGGCACGTCGAGGACGGGGGCAGAAGGTACCCTCAAACTGTTACTGACACGGAAAAGGCTGAGGACCCCAGACTTAAAAGGAGTGGCGTCTTGAATCCTAAATAGGACCTCTAGTGCCACTAAAGAAAAAGAAAATACATAGAGTAAGTAAGATTTTCACTTATAATTGGAAGCTCACTGGCCAAAACTATTCTTCAACAGTTGTTTCAGTAGGCTGTCATTTCCTGCACAGCTGTTTGCAGTTAAGCGCCATTTCATGGTAGATAAACCATAACCAGCTGCAGAGCACCAGTAACTTACACAGTACCTATTAAAGCTGACAACTTGGTGTCTGTTACAAACTGGAATTCCACTCCTTTTCAGGTACAAGAAGGAAACGAGGGAGCCAACATTTGGTCCTAATCTTCCTGAAGTTCTCCATGCCCATGAATTTGGAAAGCCGAAGGCACACTCGTAAGCTGCGCAGACAATCTAGAATGACTATTTGATTAAGACGATGCAAGGAATCTAAGTGCAGTTTTGAGATTTTCCACCACATAGAATAGCTCTACAGTTCAAAATATAACTGTACATTTATAACAAACCGATCTACATTACAAAAAAATAAAACCGCATCAAGGTGATTAACATGAGCAGTTGGTACCTGTACAATTACAGGTTAAAAATCTATTAAAACTAGAGTATCTGAAAAACGCAAAGGCAGCAAATAAAACCCCCACAGGTTTTATGATGCCCACCCAACAAGCACACCATTTTTATAAAAATAAAAGCAGGTATATTGTATTGTAACAACCTCAACTCTAACCCACATTGACGCTTTTAGCTTTATTACCTGCATATTTTCTTTACTAGGAATTTTCTTACACAGGAAACCTTATCACTGGAATATGTATTATTTGTTAGTAAAATCTATAAACTTTTTTTGATGACAGCATATAGAGCTTGTCAAGAAAAGTTCAGGCATGTATGGGTACATAAGCATCTTTAATGTGCGGTGTTTATAATTTTGAAAACACAGATGAAAGAACATTTATTTTGGGTCAATGTTGAAAGTTGTTTTGAGGAAATATGTATTTCTTTGAACTTGAAACAAATAACAGGCTTTAAAAACTCAAGCCATTGTCCCCTGAGCTAAAGGAAGATATCTGTTGACTCTTGGGCATGGAATATTATTTTTTCAGCAAGCTGAAATCAGCCTGCTGAGAGCAACAACACACACTGCTTTTGCACACAAAATGTGTTTGATCCTAATGCTCATGAAGGCAAGGTCAGACATTTGCCATCTTCAAGCCCAAATCCTACATGAAAACCAAGTAGATACACATATATGTGCACACACATTCATGCATTTACATTTAAATTAGCAATACATTGTACCAACGCAAAGTACCCGCTTTCTCCAACTCAAGCAAGCACAGGAGCACTGGAGAAGATCACTGGTATTTCTTGTCAGACTCTATTGTTTTGAAATGCCTACAACTGGAATTCCTGTATTTCTACAGAGATCCTTTGTAGCACATTTCAGGGCCCATAGCAGAGAAGGACGCTGGGAATAGTCAGCATGGATGTAGCAAGGGTAAATCATATTTGACCAACCCGATTGTCTTTGATGTTGAAATGAGCGGATTTGTGGACGCGTGTAGGGAGGGCAGTTGCTGTCTTCGATGGCAATTTTAGCAAGAGGTTTGGCACTGGCTCCCATGCTGTTTGTATGCAAGTCAGGGTACTACAGTCTGGAAAACCAGATGAGTAAAAGCCAGTTAGTTCCATGGTTAATGGCAACACCCTGTCTGGAGGCCGGTGACAAGTGGGGTCCCAACCCAGGGGTCTGTCACGTTTAACATCTTCACTGATGACATGGAGGAGGGGGTAAGGTGCATATTTTACACAGTGATGTCCCAATGAAGGTCAAATGTGGCATGAAAAATTTTCACATGGAAAATGAAATAATATCCACAGAAACTCAAAGACAGGCTTGCCAGACAGAGGCACTAGTCATGGCTCCAGGCTCTATCCACTGAATTCCACGCAGAGTCAGAGCAAGAACTTCCTGTTTCAACTGCCTACCAAAAAAGCTTGAAGAGAAGAAAAGATTTTGGGGCTAGAAAGTGTCTCAAACAGCTAAGAATCAGAAATTTGAGGAACTATCTGGATGTTTTTACAAACATTTTCCTTTGCCTTCGAAAGGCAAATGTGCAAATCCAAATGCCAGAGGACCAAAGCATAACACTGCCAGAGGCTGCTGCTTCTTCCCAACGCAAATATGTCTTGTCATACTTCATCAGTTCCTGGGTATAATACAGTTTTTCTTCCTTTCATGGAAAGAGCTGCTCACTACTATTAAAAAGGGAGTTTAATATGACTGGAAAAAGACAGTGTGAAAGACTTGGTCTTTCAAGTATGAAAAATCAGGATTTCCCCTGACTTAGCGGCCTGAAACCTCTGGTCAACATAATTAAGCAATTACCAAGTGGACTCTGACAACTGCAAATGTAAACATACCACCAACCAAACAACACAACTTCTGCCTTAAGTTATTTCACATTGCATGTTTAAGTCATTTCAATCTTTTGCATTTACATCAGGCTACATCT
The DNA here is from genome assembly GCA_013400135.1 of Rhinoptilus africanus. Lineage (NCBI taxonomy): Eukaryota > Metazoa > Chordata > Aves > Charadriiformes > Glareolidae > Rhinoptilus > Rhinoptilus africanus. The sequence continues at coordinate 916,985 of VXBO01004236.1, forward strand.
TCTATAAATCCAGACTCTCTATAAATCTGTTTTCTGTAAATCCAGACATTAAATGAGACAGAGGACACAAAAATCAAGCTATATCTCAGAAGACAGCATTAATTGAAATAACTTGGAATTAACATTGCATACCAGCAAAATAAAAAAAAGAAACTGTAAAAATCCTGTTTTACTATTAAACTTTTGAACTCAGTCTGTCAAATTCCTTTGCAGATAAATAGAGTTATTTTTGGCCAAGTGATGAATGTTTGCATTTCATCAGGATTAATGGATATAAGGAAATTATAGAAATAGAATCAGAATCATCTCATCAAGTATATCACTGGCACACCTGACACCTCATTATTTTACAGAAAAGGAAAACAGCTGCAAAATTGTTTGAGGTAAACACAGAAGTCTACTTTAAAAAAAAAACCATTCTGAAATTATACTACTTAGTGGACTTCTGCATGGCAATGTTTCCCTGCTGATTGCTTTATTGATAGCAGGCAAAACCTGTAGACGGGCATGTCCTAAGACACAGATGGAACCAGAGAGAAAGACCCCTCTGGAATTCAATTTATATCCCCCGCTTCACTCTACTGTGGATAAACGGAGCATCTGCAAACATGTAAACACTACTGTAAGCAGACAGTTTATGAGTCCGCACCATGTATCTTTCCTAGTGGAAGAGAATGCAGCTTGCTTTCTGGTGCACAGTATTTAGAAAGAGAAATTAAAACATTTTAATGGACATTAATTTTGAAACTTTAAGATACCAGACAGGGGTGTCACACTACAGGCAGCTGAGAATAAATTAAAGCAGCTTTGTGCTATGGTTTTGTTACAATTTTGCTCAGGGGCTGACTCTGTGATTTCTTTGCAGGGAACAGGTTATCTGCAACAGACATAAACTGTCCAAAATAGTGACATGCACCAGACACCTAAACAGAGATTGTTATATTAAAAAGTAGCGAGTATAGAAATAAAAGGGCAAAGAGAGAAAGGTTATTACAAACATGAAGAACTAACATCTCTGTTTCTCAGGGGAACGTAAGTGACACACGTGCTACTCTCCTTATCTTGGTTAGCCAGAACCTCCCAAATGCACGGACCTTCCCCTGTCCCTTCGCCAGGAGAGATACGCTGTCATATGCTCCTGCTTTCCAGGGTACCACTATAAATACCCTTTCCTGAGATTCTTGTCTTCAAGTGTAAATCAGTGTGAAACAACTTTTCTCAAGCGTGAATCAATGCGAACCAGCAGGCCAGAGACTTCACACCTGGAGCCCTCCCCGTATTCAGCAAAAAAACCCTGGGCTTCAAGATTTTTCTTTGTGTATTTTTTTAATGAGATGCCTTCTCCAAGAAACCCACGTATTGCAGAACTCAGCACAGTCAGTAAAACAGTCAACTGCTTTTTAATTATAAAGTCCACTGAAATTTAAAGAGAGAAAAAGAGAGAGAAAGTATTGACAGGAGCATTAAAGTTGTTATTTCTTTATCTGACTCTCTTCTATTTGACTTCCAAATTGCTTCCAATCAACTGGTTAGTTTGCACAATGCAATCAGGTGCTAGAGAAACATTTAAATTTATTATATTAAATTTAATGAGAGCAATGGCAACATCCTTCAGCTACGTAGCAGAGTACCTGCATGCTCAGTGCCTCTAAAGAATTGAACACTCCTATATTTACTTTACTTAAATTGAACATGATGCTTTTTGCAGTGCAAACAATTGTATTTTTGATTTAAAAAAAAAAAAAAAATCTGTCCTTTACTTTCATATTCTCCCTAACACTTCCAAGGGATAAACCTTGCTTTTCAATATTTACAGCTTCCATATATGTTAGAAATGCGTTTCCTCAAACGTGCTCGAGGAGGAATGACTCCTACTTCCTTATTTACCAGAACTGATTAGATAGCTAAGAAAATGAAGCCACAGAGATACCAGCACAGATTAAACACAAAACTATCGTAGTGACTTTAAAAGTCACCTTAAACGTACAATGATACTGCAAATTTACATGAAGTATTTTAAAACTCCAGGACAATGGCAAAATAGGAGGAATAACACTAACAGGTACTTCTTCCATGAGTTTTAGTGCATAACACACCTAAGCACTACCTTTTCCATTTTCTTCTTGAACAAATTAAGGCACTGCAAATCTCAGCGACACCAGCAGCGTGTACTTCCTGACGCACATCATCTGCTGCAGCTAGTACAGCCAGGTTACCTTCAAAATGGTGTGTTCAAAATGTGAGTCAACAGTATTCATTTTAAAACACAAAACTGACGTATAAAGGTGCAACACCGATTTAAAGACTAATTCAAATGTTCATTTCTGTCTCTGTATATGCAGGACTGACATTACTGTACGAAAAAGGCACTAATACAAAAATTTCATTTCTCTTCCATTCAGGCAACAAAAATAGCAAGGTGAAAAAACGCAGCTGGTACCTGCCAGATGACTGACAGATGAAGCATATAGTGTTAGAGCCACTGAAACACCTGCAGTAAGGAAGGAGCTACAGTCTCAGGTGTTTTGTAGAACGTGCTAGGAAAGCCTGAGAGTGGGCCCCACACCAGGGTATGCAGCTTTTTATGACTCCTTGGCTCCCCATGAACGCCTGGCACCACCACTACAGGAAACAGCAGGGGACCACATTGTACTTCAGAGCATAAATGAAGTTACTAGTGATACTACAGCTGTAGCTGGGCTACTTACACTCCTAAAATCTTACAACAGAAATAAATGCTCCTCTGATCAACAAATACTCTAAGGAGACCTTAAGTTCTAGCCAAGAGTTCAACTGTTTTATACAGAGACAGCCTACAGATGCCACAGGCCTGATAAGTTCTCAGTGAAAAAAGTATCATTTATTCTTTATCAGCAGTATAATGAGAAAAGTTAATTTAAAAAATTAACAGTATGTCTTTTTTTTCCTTTATTTTTTCACTTATTTCTTCTCCCCAGCTGTTAGTGGAATGGGGTAAACTCATGCTTCAAATACAGCTGGTCTCCATGCAGCCCATGGTCAGCTGAAATCTGTGCAACACGCATCTCTCTCCAACGGTCTTGGCAAAGCAAACAGTCATTGCACCCACACACTTCGGAAGCAGCTTCTCCCATACTCTCAGCCAAACTCAGGAACATTTAAACTACATGGAACACCAAACTGATGTCATTTCCCTTTCTGGTATTTGTCTGGTTTTTCTCTTCTCGCTGCACCAAGTCTCTTCTGCTTCCCTAGGCAGTCAGAAATGACAGATAAGGGAATGCAAAGAAATGGAGTGTGAATGCAAAAGGAAATATAATTGGTTCAAGACTCTCTACTGTCTTCAATTTTGTACAGTCATTTACAGCTGTCTGAAGTGTGTGAAACACTGGCACCCAAGTGAGTGAGTAGGTAATTAAGATTTTGTACTCTTTCACAACTGTACAGCTGTAAACTACTGGATACGGTAGAGACAGCAGCGACACACTGAGCGCTCTGCCGAGAAGGATGCTGCTTTTCCCTGACGAGTCTTCACAGCTCAGTCCTGGAAGATGCCAAACCCTTGGGCCCCAATCCAGCAGAAATGCTTAAGCGCTCGCTTAACGTTGCAAACTTATGCATGTAAATACTTTCATTATTTGCCGCAGGGTATTTTGTAGGTGGGGAAGGTAATGCCCCAAAACTAGTCAAGCTCATCTCAATTATCACTTAAGAAGTTCAGACAAACCTTTTAGGTTTTGACCATAAAACTGGAAACCCTTTAAAGAATAATATCAGGCAAACCAGCATGAAGTTCTTTATTAATAAACTAAAAGCAAGTCAAGGTAAATTGAGAGTTATTTTAGAAGCTAAAATTGCCTGCAACACCTAATGCCTATATATATTTGTGAATGAAATGCAAAACTTTTCCGTAGGTCACAGACCGAAGTTCGACCCTGTCTGAATTGCGACCGATTGATTACCAGGCTGTAGCAAACTGAATGGTGGTGTTACTTTAGTTTTAAAGAGGTGCCCACAACAGTTACATTCTTTCCTTCAAGCATCAGCATGAAGAGAGGGACTAGGATCGGCAAACGGAGGTTTAATTATCCCTCAGGCTTCATTATAGGTCACTGTAAGAAGAGGTGGACTGGGGAATGCAACTAGTGTAGAACTGCACAGAATGGTTGCAACGCAGGTAGCTGTGGAGTTGTGGGTGGTCAGATAATGTTGAATTATGTTTTAAATCATTAACTAAAAATCATAAACATATGTTCATAAATATTCACATTTTAATTTTCTTCTGGGCTGTTAAGCAGCACATTCTACTGATTTTTTTAAAAATCAGATTAAAACATAGAAGAAGAGTATTCCTGTTTATTTATTCATCTTCAGACTTTGAATTCTTAATACATTTTAAGAGACTGAATAAAGCAGGAGAGTCATCGCTTTATTTAAGGAGTTTGCACTGACTGGAAAATTAAAAGAACTTGTATTGTTTAGAAGAAAGGGCCTTAAGTCTACACATAAATTTTAGCATGCACTAGTGCTGCAGTTCTCAAATTAATTGTATTAACTGTAACTGTCTAAACACAAAATATGCCTTTTCTAAGCAAACATTTCTTCTGTCTTAATTTAATCTCATAAATTCTTAAGGGGTACCAACAGGACTATCCTCGCAAATTGTCAGGCACAGGGCTTGTTTCTTTGCCTCTCATGACAACACATCCCAAAATACAGAGCATATTTCAAGTTGTTATTCTCCGAGTTGTCTGCCAAACTGCAGATGAATTGTAAACATGAAGAACAAGTTAAGCCTATTCAAGCCCACAAAAAAAAAATTAAAAAAAAATAGCGAGTCTTGCACAGTAAACTCTGCTATAATTTCCTGATGTAGGTCAAAACCCAGCAGGAAATCACATTGTCTATTTTTATCCCAGTTCACTGGAAGTGCTTTACCTTTCTGTTTTCTTGATAAGCACAGCCCTGAAGATTTGTTCCTGGGGAGATCTCTCTTTTTCATCAGTTGGTTGCACGAAAGGGTGGACAGCAGCCAAGACAAAGCCCTGCTGGTACAATTCTTGCAGCTGAGCTGGAAGATCACGCAAGGAGGAGAGCTTGATTGCAGATGATCCTGGCAGCTCAGCTGGAAACAAAAAGAAATTGGTCAATAATCCTACACTGGACTATCATGTTTTTTAAAATCCAGGCTCTTCAGAGTCAAGCCAGCTTCACAGCGCTCTACAATATTAACACAAAAATTGACCTTTCCTGAGGCCCATTTTGTATTTCAGATTTTAAGCAGGCTGTCTTGGAGAAGGACTTGTATCACACAAGAAACTGGTGCAAATAAACAAGAAGTCATACACATTAAAATGCCAAATTCACTACATAGTCAGGGAGAGACGAAGTGGAGGACTTAATAAAAACAAGGCAGTCGGTCAAAAGACATTCTAATTTTTAATAGTCCTCACAGTAGTGCAAGCTGAAGAGAGCAAGCCATGAGTTAAACATATAAAACAAGAGACGGGATATTCAATAAAGGTAAAACACATCAAATTCAAGAGCAATAAAGAGAAGCATTCATCTATACAAAAGATGTATTACCAGACTGAGAGATCACTGATGCAAAATGCTGCTGAGATCAAGTATCTACCAACATGCCTAAAGTACTCTGTAGGTATACTGGTAACAGGAACGCTAAGAGCAACACATACCTGTAGTGATGAGAAAACTTTTAGAACGGACATAAACCTTATACCTCAGGGTTAAAACAAAGCTATACACATAGGAGATGATTCCTATACATATTAAAGATGAGGATTAGACCTAGTGCATGAAAATAATCCTTCCCCAGTCTGCTTACTGTGCAGTTTTATGCCTTCCTGTGAAGCATCTGATGCTGACTCCAGTCAGACACCCGACATACACACAGATACTGGAGTCAGTACAGCAATTGCCCTTGTTTCCTTGGAGTCTTGTGGGCTTCAAAAGAAAATCCCTTAAATCACCTAAAATAACCTTCCATTCTCTTCATCTCTACATCAGTAATTCTTCCCATGTTTTTCATATTTTATGGGAAAAGACATCTTTCTTTTCTGACCTTTGCCTCTTCATTTCCATCTCTCTTGGGGAATATTTATTATTTCATCCCGAGCCATGCTAGAGCATACAGGGTGGTGAGGTGCTGGATGTTTTCCCCTCCCACTGAAACCAATAGGGAGAGGATGTTGCAAGAAACACGAGGGAAGTTCCCAGCACCTTGCAGGCCTTCGTTAAAAAAAAGCACCAGAGAACAGTGCGTCTGAAAGACACCAGCTATGCAAAATAAGGTTTCATTGTAGTGCTTTTTTCATCAAACTGTGTGGCTACGCTTTATGAATAATGAAAGAGGTTATCAAAAAACTAATAAGTATTCAAAACCAATAATACAGATGAATAATTTAAACAATAATGGAATAGCTGTGCTTGGTATGCTTTTGCTTCGTATAAGACCATGTGTTCAGTAGAGGATAATGGAACTTTTTGACCAAGAACTATAAGATGCAGAATTTTTATTATTTTTGCAAATAAAATGAGAAATCCAAGCAACATGTATGCTGACAGACAATAGGGCTCTACCTTCTACAACAGCATACAAATCACTTCAGACTCATAAAAAGAGATGGCCCAATGAATAATGCATAAAAAATAATAAAACTGACTGTTACTTACTGGACCCTACTGGGGCTCAAAATGGGGAAAGAAACCCAGATGTTAGAACTACTTTTTCTCTCTTGTGACTCAGAGACTCTAAAAATTTTAGACTATGCAGCAAATAGTTTAATTCATTAAAAGAATACGGAAGTCAGAATACCTTTCTAAATGAGAGGTTTACTTGAATACAATGGAATCACCAAACACTGTTCATTAATGTTAATTCTAGTAATGGTGATCCAATTTTTAACAATCATCTATGAAAAGTGATGCTTGCCTTGCATATGAACCTAGTATCTGGATTCTTCTGATAATGCCTTGGTAAAACTATTAGAAAGTCCAGTTATTAACATGCAAGAATGATTGCTTCCTCCTAAAAGCTAAACACAAGGGGAAAGCATGAAAACCCACGTAATTGGAGCCTTGGGATGTTCACTTGATGATTAAAAAAGAAAGGTAGCAGAAAACAGAGCTGGGAGAGATTATCCAGCGAGTCCATCCTATTACCTAGAGGCAGGATTGGTTCTAGTTTAGCTATTTCTCACAATTTTTCTCATCTATTTTTAAAAACCTTAAGTAACTCAGATTCCACAAGCTCCATAACTTATGTTTCAGTACTTCTTTATTCCTACTATTCAAAACCTTTTCCTACCACCTGGCCTAAATTTCCCTCTCTGAAATTCAAGACTGCTACTTCCTTACTAGAATATTTCTTTTCTGCATCAGCATTTTAAAAGTCCTAATACTCGTCATGCCTTAATCTTACCTTCTTTAGACTATAAACTCAGTCCTCTCAATGTTTCCTGTTCCCTATGTTTTCAATTTCTAAGTAATTTTTGATGGTTCTCTCCTGATTCTCTTCAATTGGCCCACATCTTTCTTCAAGTATAGTACCAAAGCCTCACCACAGTGATCCAGCAGAATCCTTCACATTTATTATACGTCCCATGTCAGTTTACATCACTTCAGGGAAAAAATTGAAGTTCTTTTCCCCACAACTACCAGTGGACAAATTAAACTTCCTTGCCCTAAGTGAACTTTAGAGGCTTTTTTCTTTCCATTTTCAAGGGCCATTCTGGATTCTGACCGTCATAGTGTGAACAACACTTCTCAGACTGGCAAACCTCAATAAACATACTCAGCAGTCTATTGTTGGAATACTTAATGAAAATGGTGAGTTTTAACAGACTCTGGACAGAACCATTTTAAGCCTTACACTCGATACATCTTTTTGGTTTGATACTGAACTGCTGCTAATTTCTCCTTGGACTAGAGACTGTTCACAAAAAAAAGACAGTTCCTGTTACTCAACTGATGCCCATAACATCTCCGTGACTTTCCCGGGCCTACAGATCTGTGCTGAGCATTCTTGTTACTTTCCCACAGACAGACTGGTTCATGTGATGCAAATTCCTCCCCAGAAATCCCTGCTATACATCATCCTCTGGATATTTTATAATTTATTTGTTCCAGTATCATTGTGGGCATTAACTTAGGCTAACAATCATACAGTTCTCTTTAAAAGTAGGCTGAAAAAGGATATAACACCTGCCTGGAAAGTGGCTGACACCTCAGAGGGCCGTGCTGCCATCCAGCGTGACCTGGACAGGCTGGAGAGCTGGGCAGAGAAGAACCTAATGAGGTTCAACAAAGACAAGTGTAGGGTCTTGCACCTGGGGAGGAAGAATGTCAGGCACCAGTATAGGTTAGGGGTGGACCTGCTGGAAAGCAATTCTGAAGAAAAGGATCTAGGAGTCTTGTTAGACAGTAAATTATCCATGAGCAAGCAACGTGCCCTCGTCGCCAAGAAGGCCAACAGAATTCTGGGCTGCATAGGGAAGAGTGTGGCCAGAAAGTCAAGGGAGGTCTTTCTCCCCCTCTACTCTGCACTAGTGAGGCCACAACTGCAATCCTGTGTACAGTTCTGGGCTCCCCAGTTCAAGAGAGACAGGGAACTAATGGAGAGAGTCCAGCGTAGGTCATCAAAGATGATGGAGGGATTGGAGCATCTCCCTTATGAGGAAAGGCTGAAAGAGCTGGGACTCTTTGGCCTGGAGAAGAGAAGTCTGAGGGGAGACCTTATTAATGTTTACAAGTATCTAAGGAGTGGGTTTAAGGAGGATGGAGCCAGGCTCTTTTCAGTGGTTCCCAGTAACAGGACGAGGGGTAACAGGCACAAGCTGGAACATAGGAAGTTGCGATCGAGTATGAGAAAAAACTTCTTTACGGTGAGGGTGGCAGAGCACTGGAACAGGCTGCCCAGGGAGGTTGTGGAGTCCCCTTCTATGCAGACTTTCAAGACCCGTCTGGATGCAGTCCTGAGTAATGTGCTCTAGGCAATCCTACTTTGGCAGGGTAGTTGGACTAGATGATCTCTAGAGGTCCCTTCCAACTCTGAAATTCCGTGATTCAATGGTCTTCAAACTTAAATGATAAGATTTCAATTATTTCTTCAGCTAATTCCTCTAAGTTGCATATCTGTAGGTTCAACCTACTTGAAAATGCTTAATTTGTGAAACCACTTGCTGATATAGTATTTCCTTAATTTATCTTAGAAAAGTGGTAACATTCTCAGAAAATCTTACACAGCTTCCAATAAAGTCCATGAAAACTTTTGGTTTAGTTGTTAAAGAGAATTCTAATCATGCCAGTCTCAAAAGAAAAAGGTAAATCAAAATTGTGTACAACAGGGACTTGTGTAAGGTAAAAGAGCAAATGAAAAACCAGATAAGATCTTGTGTAACTCCAGTGCTTTTTATAAGCCTCTATTTTGCCAAGAGATAAATCCGAATTCTTTTAGCAGCCTCCATGTTGCTCCTGAAATGCGATTAGCTCCGAGTTTTATATTCTGCACCGTGTTTCCTTATTTATTGTTGCATTTCACAACCTGACCTCAAAAGATTCCTTTATTTATTCTGTCTACTTCCAGACAAGTGTGTAAAAGCCTTGTAAATGACAGATGTTGCGTTTTTCAATTTTGCTAAGGCTGAAAGTGGAAATAGAAGTGCTGCCTGCTTTTGGAACTGATTACCAGGCAAATTAGTTTGTTGCCTGACTGATAATTGGAAGCTGAAAACACTTCCAGAAATGCTCAGATACATACAGAAAATTACAGCTTAGAAATCCTTCAAAAAGAAAAGGAAGTTTATGTTACACAACTGATATTCATAAGACAACTTTCCTGAGTCTAGGGACTCGTGCATTCTTTGCTGCTAATGGAAAAACCTGACCAAACACTCACATTGTCCCCATCTTGCCACAAAAAAAAAAAAAAAAAAAAAATAAATCAATAAAAGGATTGAGTTGCCATAAAAATCTACAAGTTGAGTCATGTACATTTGAAAGGAGTCATCTTTGCAGCTCCAAAAAGCAATTTATGGAAAACAGAGGAAGGTGGCACAGTCTCCCACAGGGATCCCGATGGACTGAGAGCAGGCTGAGAAACGTGGTTGGAGAGACAGGTATTGAGGAGAACTGCTTCCTCCTGTGTTAAGGAGCTCTGCTTTCCCTTCCAATGGGTCATCCAGGGCTGCTACCACAGAGATCAAACAGCCACCGATCAGCTTCAAATTGAAGCATCTCATAACGCCTCTGACAATTGCACCTTGGTCCGTGCTAAAGAGGTAGATATATCCGATCAAATATTAAGAAAAAAGACAGTTAGAGCAACTGTCTCCAACAAGTAGGTTAAATTTTCTATGTTAAAACAATAGATTTGGGTACCTTTGAGATGCTATAACCCAACACTTTTAAGTAAGACAGATAAATTATGCTTTATGAAATGAAGCATTGATTCATCTATTAGCTCACACTTAATAAAGACAATCATCAACTACAGTACATTTTTATATAATACATATACTCAACAGCATCCGATGCTTTTAACTCTATTCTATTTCATAAGCAGCAATTTTCCCTTCCTGCTAGCTCCATTTATGACAAAGCTAAACCAAACTTTATTGATTTGTAATTTCTTTCTACTTGAATGATAGCTATGCTCCAGGAAAAATAAAATGTTAAATGCCAAAATGGCATTTATTAAATTTCTCTTTACTGAAATGGTCAAATTCAGAGTCAAATTTAGGTCAGTTTCTCAGTGCTTATCCTTAATACTTTATTTAAAAGGACAAGCACACAGTTCTACTCTAAATTTCTATTATCCTGTGTTAGGTGTTTACTTAGTTTGCTTGCTCCAACAAAACAAATTAAATGCTGGGATTTGTTGGTCTTCATTTTTTAACATGTTTTCCTGATTAAGCTTTTATGCTCTTATTCCAGTCACAGCTGTTTAAGACTGGCAGAGACCTTAATGACAGTTCACATTACACATGAAAATGTTCCACAAAACTATCGGACTCCTTTTAGCTAGTTTCTGTTTCCTTTTAAACTTTTCACGTTCATCTGCATTTTCAAAGTAAAGTTCCTCAATTTATTATGTGACATCAAGTAATCTTTTTTCCTTTGCATTAAAGCAACCAAAGATGAAATTGGTGTATACACAGATCATACACACGCTCTGTCCATACTAGGTACAGAAGAAAGCACTTTGCACCAATACATGCCCAAAATGTGGTACATATTGGGGTCTGAAACAAAAAAAAGGACTGGCAAACTCACTGGACCCAGACTATTAAGCGACGCAGCAATTCAGTTCTTTGGCAGCCACGAGCACAATACTCCTGTTTGATCAGGATTAACACACATCAGCAGGCTCAGACCCTTCAAGAAATAGTGTCATAACTGTTTTCTTTTTCAACACGCCGGATGAGGCCATTCCCAAGCCTGTGGTCATTCCTGTGAGCCATTCCCATTCGAGCCACCCAGAGTCAGCGACCTATGGAATCGCTTGTGCTCCTCCTCGTACCTTCTCCTTCCAGTACCGCAAACTTGCAGGCCCTTCTGCAAAGCTACAGCTCCTCCATATGACTCACAGAAAGACAACGTCATAGAAACTTAGAACGGTTAGAGTTGGAAAGGGACCTTAAAGATCATGTGGTGCAACCCTCTGCCATGGGCAGGGACACCTCCCACTAGACCAGGTTGCTCACAGCCCCATCCAGCCTGGCCTTGAGCACTGCCAGGGATGGGGCATCCACAGCTTCTCTGGGCAACCTGTTCTAGTGTTTCACAACCTTCACAGTGTCCTCACGTCTCCTCCCCAGGAGAGCCCAGGGATTATGGAGCCCTCGGAAGAGGGAGACAGCTGACAGAAGGGCCAGAAGGACAAGTGCAGCGCAGATCTTTCTCTCCTCACTGCAGGCTCAAAGGCAGGTAGTTGCCCCTGGGCAGCTTTGTGCCTGTGAGCTAGAAAGGAGCAAACATTCAGGCACGATACACACCTAGTCACTCCCACTCGCTACTCCCACATAGCTCCCTACCCGGCATGAATTTTTTGCTGCTGTCCTTCTAAAGCAGCCAAATCTCCCTCCTTCACCCCACAGAGCACTTAGGAGACCACCCGAAAGAATCCGGATAGTGGCCAGGCATTAGCGTCTGAGGTCCTTAACAGATCCAGCAACAAGCATGTAAGATGAAAACAAGGTAGAGGAAAATTATGGTCATATGGCGATACAGCCATTACCCCAACACCATCCACTGACATCCTGCAGGGCTTCATAATAGATCTTGCTATTTACCTCCTGCCTTTAGCGACCGCCTCATGGAATACGGCATTAGCTCACTCTGTTGTGCCTCACGCATCCCACCAAGGTGGTCGTAATTGCATGTCTGCTGGCAGGAAACGAAGTAGCAACAACGAATGGAGAGAATAATGTGGGAAGAGAGGAGAGTATATGACCGAGCATGTGTGTGAGTAAATGCATCTATCTGGCCTGAGTCCACAAAATTTCCCATGTTTTCACACAGGGCACTTCCCGAGCATGTCTATGATTGTTTACAACAGCCCTGATCATTATGTAGAGTACCAAAGCAAGCACACTTCCTCTATTTAGCATGAGGACTGCTGATTCTTGATTTAATATTAATTCCTTTCCAGCAACTTTAATTTAATTTCAAGAAATCAAATCTATAGCAGACTAAGTTCTACTAGAGCAAAACATTGCCTTTGCATTAGGGCCAGTCAAAAAAAATTAACTAGAAGGTTTACTATGAGAAGATGCAGTTTCACCTACATTAAAACATTTCATAGGAACATGTCAAATGCAGCAAAGTTTTTCATCATTTGGATGACATTCAGAAGTTTAAATAAAAGTAACGCATTAATGTTTTACATGATGTCAGCGGTTAAACAAACAGCATTTTTTCAGTGGTTCTGTGAATTTTCACTCCACTTAAAATTTTGGAATTACCTGTATTACTGGAACCATGATTTTTTGATGGAAAGTACAATTGCAGTGACAGAAGGTGCACACACAACAATTGGGATACACAAACAGAGCAGCGCCTGCAAGCTGAACGCTGACTGCTAAATGAAGGACCACCCTGTCAGGTTTCTTTTTGGTTTGCCAAAGTCCTTGGATTTATCTGTGCAGGCCCTGAGGGCTGGATGGTACCACAGCTCCTTGCAGGTGTGGATGAACATCAGAATCCACCTGGAGGAAGGTGCAGGGTAAAAATCTATTGTGAAGTGCTGGCCTTCATCTGACGATGCAGCACAGACTGGAAAAGATCCACCCTCTGTACTGTAAGCAAGAAAGTTTTTAAGGCACTTTTTGCTGATTTATTTAGCAGTTGGTTTGGAACAGATGAAAGAATCCAGATCATCATCCCTTCCAACCACTAAGGCTTGGCAAGGCCAATTCATTACTCCAGAGAGCAGAAAGCAAACTGTTACTTCAACGTTATCAAAACACTTATTGACTGATCCTGGGAGAATGCAGTTATTTCCAATCAGTGTCAGTCTCAAACAAAAAAAAGGCATCTATATTAAGGCATCTATTGCAAATTTTTATTCTTTGTCACAAACGCTAAGGAACTCTCTTTTAGGCAGCACAAATTGTTTGTATGGCAAAACAATGCAGTCATGTTACTCTCAACTATAACTGTTCTTTCCTCATTAAACCCACAAGTAGTTTCTTGACAACAAAAACAACAAAAACCTATCAGGGAATCAGAGTACCTCCAATGAAAAAAAAAAAAAAACAAACCCACTAATAATGTAATTTAAACAACACAAAGCAGTAAACAGATTTCTGGGGAGTTTTCCAAATAACTGATTCTAAACTAAAACCTACCAAACAAATGCTAAAGCAGTATAACAAAGCTAGCAGAAAATATATGGTGCTTCTGACACTGTTGCACAGCTTTAATTACCTGAAACACACTAAAGCTAGAATTTGTGAGTTAAAAGCTCAGTCTTTTGGAGTAACAACTATACAAGCTGTACTAGAGTCTCTTTTCCTTTCTAATACAGCCTGAGGTTCCATGGGTTGTTCCTTAATTTTAAAGACAAGACAAACAATCTGGATGCATTCAGATTCAGGCTGTTCATAGAAGCAAGACACTGGATGTTAATACATCATAATGCTTTTTCGTTATGCTAAATGAGATTCTCAGTGGTTTTTCTTTCAATCTTCAAGGCAAATACAGTAAATGTCCCCATCAAAGAAAGTAAGAATGAATATGCAAGAGAAATCAGGACTTTAAATGAAGGATGACTGTTCAATAAGCTCCTAGTGTTTACTTTTAGTGGAAATGTAATAATGTAACTAAAAAATATTCAAAAGCAAAGCACTGTATCTTAAGAAGGCAGACAGAGCAAAAACCCAGAAAGACAATGAAACTTCATATACACCTTTTGAAAGTATCTATGTATATAAATATGCGTATATTTATATTTACCCTGTACTCGGCACTGGTGAGGCCCCGCCTCGAGTACTGCGTTCAGTTTTGGGCTCCTCACTACAAGAAGGACNGGTATGCATATATATATTGGTGCACATATGTATATGTACAAAGACATACACCAACATTCTTTTCTTTCCTTTAGGAAACAGTAGGTATGTGCATTAGTCAAATTGAAAAAGTACTAAGATAACTCACAGATGCAATGAGATTAGACAACTTTGTCTAATCGATTCTGTTGTCTTTTGAGTTATCTTGTTAGTTGTCCATTCAAAGTTTCATTTCTGTATCTTGCAAGCATAAGATAAATATCTTAAGAACTGGGTACATTTGCCACAAACATGATGTGACTATATACAGGATACTTTTATTTTTGGTGTTTCAGACAAAAGGACATACCCAGGCTATTACCTCCACTAAGTGAGAAAAAAACACTACACAGAAGTTTAGTTACCCAAATAAATTGACAAGCACTTCTTAAATGACTCACAGCTTACGTGTATCAGCTTGTGGGCAGAATTATGCAAAATGGGCAAAATTAAGAATACGTACTAGAGGCAAGAAGAGTTAATGACTGTGCAAAAAGAAAGACGATTAAAAAGGGCAGAGTTTCCTCATTTAAACCTTGACCAGAAAAAAATAACAAAATCCTATCCTTTTCGTATTTGAGCAGCTCTTTGAAATGGTATTTTTTTAATTTGCCCCTCCCTCCCGCTTGGATCTACTTCTATATAATTTACATTTCACAAATTGAAGAAAACTCCAGTTATGCCTAACCAAAAGGAGAAAGTGTTCAAAGTTGCAATATTTAATTCTTACAGACTTGTTATCTGTATAAGCTCCAAAAGGCAAGTATTACAGAGGGGAGAAGGGGTTAATTCTGAACTGCAGGAAGGGCCAGCATGTTAATTCACATCTCTTTCCAACCACCCAAAAAGTACTGGTTCCCTGCCCTAAAGCCTTCAGACACCAAGTTAATCTCCTTGATGGCAATACTTCCGCTGCCAAAGTCACAGGCTGGATGCCATTCAACAAGCTCATTTCAACAGCTTAAGAAGTCGTGAAATAGGACTTCCCATCACTTCCACCAGCAGTGCAGCAGGTTATGTCCTGGAGGGAAGGAGGAGCTACCCAAGGAGAAAAAAAGTAAAACATGCTGAAAAGATCTAGTAGCTTAGAAGCTGGTGTCATCACAAGATTTGCATGGCTGATGCTTTTTCTGCTTTGACTTCTCTCTAGCTAATGTGCTTAGCATTTTTCTTAGCAGCAATACTAATGAACATTAGCAAGTTTCACAGCTAACCCTGCAGCCTACAGAATCTTCTCATTCTCTCCCTCCCACACTTTTTAATATATATATGTCTTTTCTTCCTGGCATAACCCCCTCCTTTCCCTTTTCCTCTCCTCCTCTCTGTTTTATGCTTCACTTTGATGTTCTTTCCATATACCTGGCAATTTTTCGTTTCAGATTTTAGAACTGCAGAATATAACAAAGAAGTATCACTGGATTCTTTGCAAATTTTACAATAAGCAAGCCTGGACTGCAGTAAATGAACTGTAAAAAACCCCACAGATAATATCCTCAGAGGAGTACAAAAAAATTGCCTACTTTAATAAGTTCCAAATTATGCGGAATTTATTCATTTTATGGTAGACTTAGCTAGATGGCAAAATCTCTGAAATGGAATTTGTAGCATTTCTAAGCTTTTCAAATCACTATATCCTATTGTCAATAAAACGCTGCATGTGCTGACTCTTCAAGGAGTTAAAAAGCAGAAAGGTTCATATATCAATTACATATTTCATGGAATCAGAGAATGGTTCAGGTTGGAAGAGGACTTTAAAGATCATCTAACTGCCAAGGCTGCAAGGGGTTTGCACCATCCACATACCGCACACTCCTGGACTTCCACAGAAATTGTGAAAATACGGATTTTAAATCCCCATCTATTCAGGCATTGTTGCGCCCCAAGCCACCTCGTGACCCTTCTGTCTCCGGCTGGAACCACCTCATACTCTTCATTTACTACCCCTGTTTCTTGTTTTGTTGTGTTTTCTGATTTCCATCCAAACTAACTGAGAACAATCTTGAGATCACTGGTTTTATTCTTAATCAAGCACAGATGAACAAAGTAGGTTGCACGCATTATATTAGGGATTTTTTTTTCCATACTCACAAGATAGTTAATAACTATACATCTGATTGAAGCCTAGTCTCCAAACTGAAAAATTACAAGAGGACTTCAAAACATTTAATGAAAAGAGAGCAGAAAGAAGCCAGCAGTAGTAACTGTGGCTGAATACATGCACTGTGATATGGTGTACATTTCCTATGATACACTGAAAAATGTGATTAAAATCAACGACTTGGCTCAACTCAGACAAACAAGAAGATAAAACTGCCAAAGTATTACAATAAAAAGGGGTTTTTCCCACTTCAACAGATAACTGTTGTGTATTGTAACCACACGCCAGGAGAAATAACTGGAAATTAGAGCATTTAAAAGTTTGCATTTTATAAATTCAGCCTTCAATATAAAGATCTAAATTCACTGACGTATTGAGTTACCTTAGGAAGAAAGGTTTGGATTTATCAAGATAGTTCTTATTCCCCAAGCCAACCCGTGCAACAGAGAACTGATAGTCTCCAGGGAAACCAAAATCTTCTTGGCAGGTCACGCCTATATATACTTTAAACATAACACTTTGCATTATATATACAGAAAAGGACAGATAGTTTTATAAATGCTTGAAGGCTTTATTCAAATGTCACCTGCTGGTTTCTGTTTCTTTTCACTTTAAATCTCCAGTGTTTCACATGCATTTTCCCTTTCTGTTGTAATAGCTGTTCTCAGTCTTTCTTGTAAAACCTTATTTAGGATGATACTGTGTGCCAAGTTTGTTTGATTTTTTTTAAAAGCCAGAAATGGATGTTTTCCAATCCTGTCACTAAAGTCCGTATATTACCCTATTTCAGATGTTCCCATTTCTTGGCTGCATCAATTAATAACATTCCTTTTTTTTCCAAAAGGCAGAGGTACATAATAAGCACTTAATATTTTAAATTAGAATAAGTAAAGTATCGTAGTTACTTTCACCTTTTATCTTTTTCCTGGCTTTTAGTATTTTATTTTTTAGATAAAGGGAAGACATTTCCAAATTATATGTGTTTTTCATTTGGAAGGTAACATGACTTCTCAGTGTTCTTTTGGTGCTCCTTTAAATCAAATTCCCTTATTCAGGAAATCTTGTAATTTTTCCTAAATGTCTGTTAAATTGTTTTCAGCTTTACTGGCAAAACTAAATAAATAGTAAAGCAGCCAAAAATGTAACATACATTGTATAACTAAGCAAGCAGTGTTACTTCAAGATACTACTCTATTGGATTTTGGCCCCAGGTTTCGTTATGTTGGAAGGAGAAACCTAGGTAAGAGAATGCTTCATGATGAAATGCAATATAAACAAGTGATATTCAGGGGCAGGTAAATTAAATTCAGAGGAAAGGGAGATATTATGTGCTTGAATTTTTTTTAAACACGTTACCCTGTAGTGATTCTAAGACAAACATTTCCATGGGCACGTGTACAAGACCCAGAACACACAATAGCTGTTAGATTATAAACAGAAACAAAACTGATCCATCTAACTGTGTCAAACTTTCCAGCAAAACTCGAAATTTGAAAAAGAAGTAAATTAGATCTGTCTTTGTTTCCAATCGTTAGGCCTGCTTGGGGAACTGCAATGAAAAACCAAATGCAAAACATTCAAAGTATTTAGCATTCCTCTCAGCTCTCCTGCCCCACACTTCCACTTTTTGTTCAGCTTTACTGATAACAGGAATACATTCCCATCACTGCAAACTGTAAGAATACCTCTGCTAGAGTATGTGAATTTCATGTGAAGAGTCTGTGTCTGTACACAAGCATGATTTCAATTGTACTGTCACAGCAGACCTCGTATCACCCTCACAAAACCTGCTCCCCATGCCACCGTTGAGCTGTACTTGGAGACTTCTGCTACCCCATAGCATCGAAGGGAGCAATCCAGTTGGAACTAAAGCTTTTCTGATATTTGCAGAAAAACAGGCCTGAAGAGGGAGACCTTGTAATCCAAATCCTCACTGTTCAAAATTATCACAGGAAACCCCCTCTCTGATGACATACTTTACGTGCAAAGATTTGCATGGGAATGTATGAAAATACAGGGTGGCAGTAATCCCGACCAAGCAATTTACCCAATGGTTCCTGATTAATTTGGCACGTGGAAGAGCCATGTATTACCCCGCCTATGATATTTAGAATGACCACATAAACTAAAAATAATTCCAGAAGGTACAAAGCTAGAACCACCAAATGGACGAGTTACTTTGCAATGAATTAGGCAACTGTGTCCTTTAGAAATGAGGTAAGGGAGAGTTACAGCTCTACCAAAGAGGACCTACGTTACAGTCAAGACATCATTGGATTTGCTGACTCTATTGGTACACAACGGTGGTTAAAGATTTTATTAAAATCAGTGCTAGGTAAAACACTTCTTGCTACCTGTATCACTACATATAGTGCTATTATATAAATTTCTACTCCAGTTTTTTCCATTAGCATAGCAAATGAAGAGTGATTGCCACTGATGAGGCTTTTGTTCTCCAACCTCACTGCTGCCACAGCCACAGACGTCCCTTCTTCTCTTTTCTTCCCACCCCTTGGATTGCTCAAAGTGATGAGAAACAGAGATTCCATGGCTTTGTTGGAGCGATGCACTGGCTCGTTGGCCAGCTACCTGTCACCAAGGAGTGTCACCTTTCCCTGTTCAATGCAGGTTTCTGTCCTCTACACATCTGCCAGCTCCCACACAATTAGGAGCACCCTAATTGTCTTTAAAAATTTCTAGCAAATTGGTTGGAAATTGCATGGTTATAATTATTTGGAGGAACGAGACAGACAGACTGTGAGCCTTTTTTAACTCTCGTTTCCCTAGGAAACCGGTTCAAAAACAAAACAGAAAAACTCATCACACTACCACCTCCAAACCCTCAGAAAAAAAAAAATCTTTCAAAAATAAAGAACCTGAAAAGAAAATCCTGCAAAAGGTATTATGGGATATTGCCTTTTGTAACACCTCTAACAGTGTATTTAACAGCGATAAGGCTTTCACAGAATATTGAAAACTACTAGCAAGCAATAGTTCACCACTGGCACCTAAAAGAAGTATGTCACTGCCAAACACACCACATCACTTCAACTTGGCAAGAACGCTTGATAGAAAGCCAAAGAGTAGTGGAAAAGGCTGTTAAAAGTTAACAAAGCACTTCCCAAAAGTACTGTTTTGTTTTTTTAAGCAAGTCTGCTAGAGCATGGGTGATGGATTTACTAAAGAAAAAAAGTTTTTCTTGGCAAAAAAGCCTTGCTTTTTTTGCTTACAGCAAATTTTCCTGTCACTCTCCAGAATTTGAACTCCTACTCCCTCGTTTCACAAAAATGTGGCCAGTTTCTGTTTTCAAGCAAAGAATTCCCACACAGTAATATTGATAGCATGCAAATCTATTGTTTAATATGGGTCATGGGAAAATGGCCACAAATTCAAGCATCATTAGAATGGAACGGCCAAAGCTAAACTATAATTTTTATTTATATATGTTGCAATAAAATGGTCATTGTTGCAATTTTGTTTGCAAAAAGTAGGAGAGATTTCCCCCAATGTGTACGAGAAGGAATCATTTTACCTTTATTTCTCAGCATAGTTCTGTCAGAAAAAGAGTATCTAAAACATTTAGTGGAAATAAAACAGCCAGAAGCAGAGACACCTTACTCTCAAAGCTGCCAAAGAATAAGCTAATGAAGTTGTTATAATCTAATCCCACAGTAGTAAGTATATGCAATAAAGATGTAACACATGTCCTGTCCAACAGGGACAGAACTCTTTCACGGTACGAAGGTGGTAATTAAAAAGCATTATGCAGACAATCATAAGAACCAAGACTTTCCTTACCCCCTGGGTAGGATCCATTTCAGGTTAGTGACATCAAAAAATTAGTTTCATAAATGCACAGTCTTACTGATTAAATAATAAAATACAGAAGCAAATAAACAGGTCAAATTCTCAGTTCCCTTTGCAAGGAATAGAAAATAAACTTTAGAGGTGGCACAGTGGTGTACGACGATGCATATTCACAGCCAGCATACAACAGCAGAACTGTTTGCTTTTATTCTTGTCAGCCACTGCCAGCACAGGCGGTATCTCAGGAGCAAACCTGTGAACGCGTGCAAAGCACACTGCCTCTGTGCCTTGGCTAATGCTGTTTTCTCACTGTTCCTAATAGTGCAGCCCAAAGAAGGGTCACAAGCAGCCTCACGTGGCTCTAACTTCTAAGCATATGACAGCCCACACTCAAGATACTTTCACTTCTCTCCATTCCTGAGTGTATTCTGCAAAACAGAGAATGATTTCTAAGTCCTTTTCAGTCAAGATGGGCCAAACCTGCTACTGGCTAATAATGAAGTATCAGTGATAAAATAGTCTGAGTTTTTACCAATGATTCTGGAAGGGTTACCTGGAAGTATCTGTCGATGAGGAGACCGATTTTTCCCAAAAATTTACTAGAATAAAAAACCTAAACAAACAACAAAGCTGACAAGTAGTGCATGAGTGCAGCTTGAAAACACTGTCTTACAATTATAAAGTATTTTATTCAGTGAACATGTGGTGAAGAACAATGAAATTAATCCCACAGAATATGTACAATTTTATCTATTTGATCATTTGAAAGCCTTCATCAAGGCATTCAACCCAGCTGGAAAAATCGGGTAGAAGGACTACAGAGAAAGACAGATGCTGCATCTGAGCTGAGCATTCCTAAGTAAATAAACAACCAAACCAAAACAAAACAAAAGAGAGATTCTGTCACAGTTCCAAACTTTATGAGACAATAACTTAACAAAAGACCATTTATTCTGTCACTCTCTTTTTGTTCTTTTGTTTTGTGATTTGAGATAAAAGTAGATGCTAATTTTTTTTGCTTACTAATAATCTGTACAATAATTACTAGTGAATTAACCCATGCAATTTAGCACTATTTGTCAATTCTTATATCAGTTGTTATTAAGAAATTCAGGAAACAATTGTTCAAATAAAAGAACACCAATAGAGGGCTTAGCAATCAAGGAACTACAGCAGTAGACTGCTGTTTATTTATATTTCACTAGTTACCATGTCTTGGCTTATCTCTAACTTTCTCAAAACTCCATCTATTTATTTGTAAACCTCATACCTCATTCTCTTTCAGATTTAAGGCCTTTTATCAATTCATTTGGAAACGCATGGCATCTTTAGGACTTCTCACATCCTTGATGTCTTTAATTTTTTATGTGCCACATAGTACACAACAGCCTCTGTATTCTCAGACTGAGATGAACTCTTTCAACTGATGACTGTTTAACAGAGACGGGTAATATTTTTGCAGTTCTTAACTCACCTGATGACTGTCAAGCTTGTCTTTCCTGTGTTGATCAAGAGCTGCAGCTCACAGCAAAGGCTTAATGAGATTCTCTTCCCCTTGAAAGGGCTGTTTCTTTCAAGAAGAATCTGTAGCTAATCACTGCAAGTCTCAAGTTGAGAGGATGATTATTCGGGGGGAGAAGGAAAGGAAGGAAGCTGTGAGTTCTTTACAATTTCATCTAAGCAGAGCTCCATTTATATGAAATAAGCAGGGTTTACAATAGCCAATTGGCTGTAAAGCCTTAAACTTGCAGTTCCTGTACAAGACTTTATCAAAATGCATGGGTTACCATTTACCAGTAAAAGCCATACCAGTTAGCTACAGCAGCTGAGTAGGCATCCGACTCTGAAATTTCTCATATGCCACCCCATACCTGGGAAACCCCTGACACTGCTGCTGATCCAAAATTTATCATTACAGCACAGTGTGTCACAGGTATCAAATCATTTGCAAAAGCATGACCGCACACAAACCAAGAGTTTGCTGGGTGTGCAAGTTATCTCACAGAAAGCAAGCTGCAATTTCATGCAGTAATTATGCTACCTGGTCTCCTCTTAAATCCAGGGTATCACTTATTTGTATTACTGCAGTAAGATGAAACCAAATCACAGAGACCTGTGCTTGACATACAGGGCAAAAATATACAACACATGCCAGGGTTTTGCCAAGACACCTGAATGAGTGCCAAAGCAGCTAGCTTGGGAGCTGGAAGCAAGACTTGCACAGTGCTCAGCAAATGCTAGTAAGTTATTGTCCTCTACATGAGCCATGAATGCTTCCCCAGACTGCCTCACTACTTAAAGAGAAGGCCACAATCTGGAGGTCCAGATCAATTTTGATCAGCTTTGTAACATGCTATGGCTGTACAATAGTAATATTCAAACAGTATTTAACCAAGAAATTACATTGAAGAATTCAGAAATCGCTGCAGAATGGCCAACAAGCAGGTGTCAGAAGCACCTGGAACGCAGCATTAAACTGAGACCTAATGGAAAAAGGCACACTATACCAGTCCCAATTTGAGATGTTTGCTTGGCAATACATTTACATCTTCTACAGACAGAATACTTACTAGGGTGCCTATCATCTGTGCGCATACACACAAGGCACTGACAAACAAAACAGAAACAAAGGTCTCATGTAGCTCATGCACTATCGAAGACATAGGATCGATGCCTCTATGTGAAATAAAGGTAAGGAAAATGCAGTTCAGACCATTCATACACAAAACCCATGCAAACACCATAAGACGACTAACTAACCTGAAGAACAGTTAATACTTGAGACACAATCATTAAGGTTTGCAAACTACATTATTTTTCTGAGTACAATATTCATAACCTTAATTTAAATTGCAGTCACAATTATGCTTGTTGCTAAAGCAACAATTCTATCCATTTACAGAACTGGGCAAAGAAAATGAAAAATCGTGCAGTTTCCATGCACAATAGACATGATAGATTTAAACTACCTAAATGTTCCCTAGTTATTCTTCAGATGAAATTTAAATTGAATGTTCATCTTTCCTAGAAATGAGAGCATTTTAAGGTTTAAAGTAACCCTTCCCTGTACAGTAATGAAATAAGTCTAACAAACTCAGGGGAGGTTTTTCATGTCACTTTGAGATTCAAATAACAAAGCAAGTTGTCACAAAAGACCCAAAAGGGATCTAAACCCAGCAATGTAAATTGTCTTCTTCAGTACAAGACCATGTGCCATCCCAAGCACAATAGTATGGGTTTTATTCAGGCAGAAATCAAGAGCAAATCTCGTCAGAATGACAGCCACAGTCCGTGCCGGGCTTCATTGATACCAATACAACAAAAAGGCATCCCTCCAGCAATGGAAAGCTCCCAAAGCTCATGAAATGCCATGTCTTCTCTTCTTATTTAACAAGTCAAATGATATCTGTCCCTCCATTTTTACTGCCACCCATCACCCTCAAGGTTTTTCAGTTTTTGTGTTCAGCTCCTCCTGTCCCTTGATATTCTTTCCCTATTTTATCTACACAACTTTCTCTTGATGCCCTCTCCTTTCTGAAGAACTTGTCTCCTCTTCCCACCATGCATGAGTGCCCACATCTATTCTGGTGACAAAGGGAGCAGAGCATATGAAGTGTCACACTAACATGGCCCTCTCAGGCTTCCAGATACAGAGAGATGCTGCCGTGAAGCCCCTTCCTTGCCCGAACAGCGGGGAACACCGTGGCCGACATCACAACAACGGTACCAAGCACAGTGCTTGGGGTCCCCAGGCCCATGACCTACAACCGAACAGGTCCAGGCCAGGGCGGTTCTACCTCTCTGGAAGACACCACAGTAAGTGGTAGAGGCCAACAGGGCAGTGCTCTTCCCTTCCCTTCTGCATCCAAGAATGGTCACCTGGTCACATACCCAGCAGCAGCAGCATGGTCCTGCTCCTGCGCTCCTCCCAGCTGTGTGTGTGACCCTCTGCAGAGGGCCCACAGCATGCATGAGTCACATCGTACTGGTGGGGTGTTCACTGGAAGGATATTGGGTACAGACATGCTTTTATTCCCTACTTCAGCATGCAACCTGCAGACAGGGTGCATACCTCTTGTGTTCTCCCCACGACCGCAGGTGCAGCGCCAGATGCTCAAGCTGGGCTCTGCTGTTTATTTTTTGCTCCATTTAATCCTCTGGACATGCTGGTCCACTCAGGACTGCTTCTGGTGTAATCCATATCATTATACCATTACCCTTTTTCCCTATCTTTGTTGCTGCTCCAGAAGTTACAGACTCCACTTTCCCTCCTTTGCTTTTTTCTTGCTTATAACTTTTGGGTCATGTCGGTCTTCTCTGAGAAAAAAGCTGCCAAAAGTGCCAACTCTTTTGCCGATCTGTTGCTGTTTAGCTTCAGCTGTGCCTTCCACTTCACTTTTTCAGCAGAGAAGTCTAAAGTGCCCACATTTTCTGGGGTGCAGCAGCAGCAGGAAAGCTATGGCAGGGAGCCTGGGCTAGGGATGTTATAGTTCATCACAACACTGACAGACATCTTGACTGCTGCATTTTTTGTGGAAAAGAGCATGGAAGCAGTTTCTAGGATTGAAGGATTCTGGCTATGAAGACCCTTTAGAGGTTCATATGAGCTGACATGTCAGCAGAGTGTTGACAGCCTATCATATCAAGCAGCTGACAGGGCACGGTCCTGCTCTGAACGAGGTGCTTCAGCCAAAAGCCTAGGAACAGGACTGGCAGGCCATTTCCTCTGCAAGCTAAAAGGAAAGCGGGGAAGAACAGATGCTTCCCAGGGAGAGATGCATGTTTCCTTGTTAAGAATAGGGGAGAGCTGATCTCCATACTGCAGAACCTAATCAGCCTGTACTACCCCCTTTCCTTGTCCTTAAAAGTCTCTCGTCTCCCAAGGCAGGGGAGCAGGACAGACTTCATCACTCTCCGCTTTGTCAGTTCTCCATCCTTTGCCACTTCTTGGAAGAGCAAGGCACAAGATTCACCCTCACCCCTCCCTTTTCCTGTATGGTGTGCTGCTGCTACTTTTCAGCTATGCTTTTCCTTAGTGAACAACTCAAGTCCTAAGTCCGTTAGGTTTCCTGAGGGCCACTGAGCCACCATTCAAAGGCATCTGCCAACAGGAAGAAAAAGTCAAAACAGGCATTGAGAGTCAGGGAAGAGACAAAGTAACTGTGCCCATCTAAAAGGGGTAAATGGTCAAACGCCACCAGGAGAAGAGTGAATCTCGTCACTTGTAGACACTCAGCTCTGCTGTGCCTCTCTGCAAGGGCAGTGTTTGGAACAGCATTTGGAGGATGGCATTGCAGACCTTGATCATGACTTTGTCCACTGCAAATTTGCCCTCCCTCCCCCAGCTGGGTAGCCACTGACCAACAGGTACTGCAATCAGGGGACTCCGTATGGCAACAGCCACACCTGTGAGAGCAGGTTTAGACTCCTATAATTTGTGATGGCAGTGATGGCAAAGCCATGGCAGTAGCTGCGTAACAACAGCACATTCCAACCCACTACACCATCCTCAGTGCAGAGAGGCAACCACTAACAACCACCAATCTAACCGTGTCCCCCACACTCATAGTATCCTTCAGTGGATGCAGGGCAGAGTACACAGAAGAATAAAAACTCAAGAAAGTAAGGCACAGTCCATGTCTTCCTCCTCAGACAAAAGGAAGGAGGGATTCAGCTCATCTGGGGTGTGCTCACACAGCAGCTGCCACAGCTTGCAGGAGGACACTCATCACTTTTGCCAATGGCAAAAAAGTCAAGAGAAGTTGTCAGGCCGTAGGTGCAGCAACAGCAGCATGTATGAAAAAGCAGGAACAGAAAACAAACCCGGAAAAGAAGTAGAACAGAAATTAGACTTGTTTCTGCATGTGAAATCTCTTTATAAGTGTCACTGGCAGAGGCAATGACAAGCTACAATCATCAGCACAAGACAGACATCGGGACAAAATGGCACCTCCTAGAGCAGCCCCCAGAAGGGCTTGTAAGCCAGAAAGCCAAAGTTTTTCAGATACCTTTCCTTCAGGCTGTTTTGAAAAACATGCAGTGGGATGTTCAGCCTACAGGAGGACACTACCTTTCATCCAAAGTAAAACCCTCAAAATGCATTTAATGCCATGTAAAAACTCCCCAAAAGCAACTGCTCCAACCTGTCTGCCGCCTCCTCTCGTACCACCCCACTGGCGCAAGATACGCACAGCCTGATACCAGCCAGCACTAAGCCATGGGGACCCTTGGGTCTGACCCACCAAGACACTGTTACAGGTTACGTGAAACAGCTAAATGCCTACACTGTTTCCATCACAATAGAGACTCTTTATTCTTCATATAAGATGATTAGAAAAATAAATGTAAACAGAAAAATTCCCCCATAATCAAGGTACATCTACTCAGTGTTTTCTTTTCAGTATGAGTAAGAAAACTGACTTCTCACAGTCAAGAGCAGCTGAGACCAACAATTCCCGTTTTCTTTCAAAAAGGGTATCCTCCACTCAGGAATAACCAATTCTAAACCTTTCATTTGCATGAAACAACAGTGAAACAACTTTCATTAGCGAAACAACAGCACTTATTTATAAATTACTAAGAACTCCATTAAAATTAAAATATTGCACAGATTTTACATATCATCTTTTATCTGGCTGATGTCAAGGAATTTGTAATAGCAAGTCATAAGAAGACCAAGTAGATTACTAGAGAGATGACTCCTAATCACTTCTCTCCCATAATAAAGCCATGAGGTATTTATTATTTAAAGTTACAAGCCACTGTGTGATCTCCTGTTCCAGTTAAACACAGGGGAAGTTTTGTTTCTGAGAAAACAGAACTGGGACCCTGTGGCTTGAAGAATTTCACCATTCCACCAGAAATGCCTGTCTACCAGCCTTGCAGACTGACAAGTCCAGCTCCTTGGCTCTTGCACAGCATCAGGAGGATGAAAACCACATGAAGATTGGAAAAATGTGCAAAGCCAGAGGCAAAAGAAAAGAACAAGGCAACTCAGAGAGATCATGTGCAATGCCTAAGTTGCTGACAGAAAGTTTCTTGGAAGTTCAGAGCTCTTTTCAGACAGATCTGTAACTACTTGTAATTCATTCGCATCATGGAGAACATTAACGTATGTGTGATGTACAGTATGCACCCCTTCTAAGAATTCAGTCTAACAATAGGTACAGACCAGCAAAGTTGGCACAAACATGACTACTGCAGGCATGTTTTTACACAATGTGGAACATGCATAAATAGAAAACATCCTACTTATTCCATTTTTCATTGACTCACACCCATTGCCCAACTATATATGCAGAATCCATGTAGAAAAAAGTGACTGTTACATGGCTTGATGTATTTGGGGTGAGATCCCATAAAAGCATCTAAAAGAAAACTATGTTTCCAATCACGAGTTGAAAATACGGTTCCAAAACACATCATACTCGTGCTCTTTAACGTATTTAAGACTTCTAATACACGTACCATATCACATCTAAGATTTCATCTAACCTGTAGCGTATCATTCTGACACAAAATAGCAGTGCCACAGTTCAGTTGTATCTTGAGGACGTTGTCGATACCAACAATTATTTTTTTTTTCCATCTGAAAGTACGTGAAAGGTACAGTTTTTTTGCAGGTATATAACTGCTAAGATATGGGCTAGCAAATTTCATTCATAATATCGGCCAGCTTCTTGCCTTCGATTCAGTGAGAAGGCTGCTTTGAAGGCCATGATCCAGCCACTAGAGCACTGGACTGCCCATGACCTATTCCCAGTTTCACCAGTCATGACAGGACCTCAGACAAAGCTCTTTGTACCTTCCATTGCACAGTGCAGCCATAAAGCAAACCACAAAAAACCCTGAATGTTCATATCCTCATTAATTACCCCTCTCAATAATATAAATGCATATACAATACAGATGCGTGCATATGCATTACACACATATTATTGATGTACAGATATAGATATGCTTATATGTATACAAGAGAGAACATGTGCATACAGTCTACCATAACAAGGATCTGCATACAATAATTATGGAAAGCAGGCTTGTATTTAGGAACTAGAATACGTCTAACAGATTTTACTTGGTCATGCATCCTTATTAAAAAGCCAACCATGGTAAAGTTCAAATTATTCCTAACAATTCTTTAAAGCAGTTACATTTATAATGTAATTTATTGCATTTATTACACTACTAACATATGGAATGCTCCTTTCCCGTCAAATTGCAAGTTTCCCAAGACACACAAGTAAGTTTTAGAAACTGCTGCAGCATGAACAGTTCATTTGACTGTGACTTACGGTGGCAAGTCCTGAAGGGTTACATATTACTACAGACTGCAAGTCCCTTGAAACAAAATACCAAGAGAAGCGAAAAAATTTAATTTCTTCATGTCTGCATTAATGGAGAGGACTGAAGCCCAGATGCAGCAAACCCCTTATGCTGATTCTTTTTTATCATGTGCATATTTTCCTGTGCATATAATCAAACTAAGCTGAATAGGATATGCACATGGACAAAGATTAAACAAAGGGGAAGCATTAGCAGAACCTGGGCTACACAGAAGTAATCCACTGGCCTCTCCTGCTCATCATCTTACTGCTGTGAACCTGTTACGTATTCATCTCCTCTGAAGCAACGCTTTAGTCCATTCTACACGGACTATACACAGTCTAGCTCAAGCTATCAAGCTAACAATACTTCACCTCACTAATTTTATTTCATCACTCCTCAGGACAAAATAGTGGTAACAGACATGGCCAATTGGAAATACAAAACTCGACTGCTAATTTCATTTATATTCTTTTGCTTACAGAAATGAAAACCGGAAATTAAATAACTTCACCAATGGGGAAATAATTCCTTTTACTAGTCTTAAATCAAATAATAACACCTGCAAATGCAGGGTTGCAGGGTTTGTTCTTTTTTTCAGCCGTACAGCCATTTGCTCAGAGAAGTGGGGGGGGGGGCGTTTGTTTGGTTTTGATGTGTTGGTTGTTTTTTTTAAGTGAATGGTGAAAAGAAACAGAAAGCAGAAGCCAGGCACAAATTACTGTTTAATGCAATATAAAAATTACGAATAGGAAGGGACGGTAAGCATTCAATCAACCACAAAAATTATATTCTGTAGCAAACAGAATTTCCTAATAAAAATGGCATACATATTCTATAGGAAAAAATGCCTTCTCTATCCTCAACTCGCACACTTGCAAGTGCATGACACATCCAAGTTCCAATTAGTCGACTTCTTCCCCCCCGTGGGGAGAAATCTGAGGGGTTTTTAGTAATTTAAGCCTACAAACAACTGAAATTTAATCCCAAATGAAGAATATGTCCATACTGAAATGTTTCTTTAACTGTTGATTCTAATATAATACTGTCTCCTATAAAGGATCATTAACACATTATTTGTGCCTTGTATTAGCAAAAAAGCAGTAAAATAAAAAATAATAATAAAAAAACAATCGAAAGCCCAGCCACAGTAGTTGTAGTAAGACTGTAACAAATCTTTTTGGAGCAGTATAACTGGTTCCAAACGTTATTGTATGGTATCCAGAAGCTTGTCAGAACTTGAAAGATAGATACACTTTCAAATTTTTTATACATATATGCATACATATAAATATACACATACATATAAAAAATGCCTCAAATCAGAAGGTTTTATATGTATAGTAAGTCTGTCATAATAGGAGTACTGTCATGGTAAAATACACGTCCTTAGACAACACCACTTACAAGACTCAAGCAAAAAATTGGGTGGAATGCAACTAATGACCTTACTTTTTAAATACTTTTCTTCATTTTAACTTTTTTTTTGCAAAAGAGAAAAATTCTCGACAATTAGGATAAAAACCATACGCCCTTGTATTCACATTATAACTTAAGAACTTCTTTGGGACATGTGAAGCTTTGCTATTTTTCATTCCATCAGTCAAAACATCTGGATTTTAGTGGTTTTATAGCACAAATGGCTTGTTCAGAGTATAGCCTTTCCCATTTAAAAAAATTTATACCCCCATTTCATTCTCATCACATGGCTAGCATATGTTTCATGCCAACTTTATTCAAGGCCAAAACCTGTCGTAACTCATCAGGTCAATGAGTTACTATAGGAATGTAAAGCAAAAAGAAAAAAAAGTTCCCATCAAGTCAGTAAAAAAAAAAGCCAGAATACCAAAAAATTCTACACTATTCTGAGGAGAAGGAAAGACATAAATAACTATCAGATTCATAGTTTCTCTCTGAAGGTCATCATAACTGAAAAGAGGTGGAAGAAAAGAAATGAAGAAGAGGGAGAGCCCAGGGGTCCTGTCATTGCAAGTGAAGTCTTCCAAAATAAGTATATCACATGAGAGCCGGGAAAGCAATGCAGATTACTGAAATATTTCTCTCTCAAACGAAATAACAAAACAAAAAAGCTTGCCCCCTGAAGTCACTGTTGAAAACGTGGTTGCTTTAAATTAAGGCTATTTAGTTTGTCAGCACACATCCTCCTCATGTTCGCTCAACATTTACCTCTTATTTCCAATAAAACTTGGACACAAGAGAGATACAAGACAACCATTATTCATCTCCCTTTATTTATACAGAGAGGGATTCAAAATAAAGAACAATTTTTTATTTTTGGGGGGGACGGTGATAGAGTATTTTTGTGTTTTTTTCCAGTAAAGACCTGAAGTATATACACGTAGACCCTGATTTGTCTTGTCTGGTTCTGTTGCAAAATGTTTGCTGCAATGTTAATCTAATGCTACTGCCTTTTACTGTCCTCAAAATTTTTATCGTTACAAAATTCAATAATTGCCACTTAGTATTGCCTCAAAGTCAGCGAGAAGGCAGCCAGTTGAGCAGCTCTGAAGTGAGGATTAGCCATCAGAGAGCTATAACATTCAAACTGCAGACAAAGCTATTGAGAGTAAGTTGTTTAAAAAGCGTGCACCCTCTCCAAGGCATTACCTGCACTCATTGCACATCACCACTGGGAGTGTCAGGACAGAGTGACTCAGGGGGAGCAGGAGAAGAAACGACTGAGGGTAGAAACCTGTCAGAATAAAGTGGCTGACGATGGAGATGATGCAGGACTGGACTGTACAAGTGAGACTGACTCAGTGAAAGAATGAGCCTCACAAGATGACAGCAAGGTGCGTAGAGTTCAGGAGCTGGATGAGCACACCAGGAACGTGTTACAATCGGGGCAACCTGACAGCTCGCTGCTGCCAACAAGGGGAAGATCCTGCTCTTCCTCTGCACCATTTCTGGCATTTTGCTGAGCCATCAATGAGTCAAGCCTGTTAATGTCTTCTTAACAATTAAAAAAGAAAAACTGATTTTATAAATTTGATTCAGGTGAAACCTGGTGTGATTTCACCCGAGGGAGACCAGCAGCCCACAAGCTTGGGACAGAGGACTAAAGAACACAGCTCAGGATGACACTGTCGAGACACAACACTGATGACAAACTGATTTCTTAGAAAAGGCCACACAAGGTTTTGGAATGCCTTAGCAAAATGCTCCTTATTCCTCAAGTGCCAATCTACACTAGATGATAACCCTTGGCTACTGTCAACTATCACACTTGCTCAAGAAGTAAAGGACAGTGACGAATCTAACCATTTTAATTCTGAAGAACCATGCAGATCACCAGTGTTGTGGCACACAATGGATGCTGATGGGTTCTTCATAGTCTGATTGCCTTGAAAGTTTGGGAAATCTTTCTCTAGACACTTTACTTCCAAGTACATAGATTCTGTTGGGAAATGTCAGAATGAAGGTTACACTTGCAACCTTAATTCTGCATTTTGCATCTATGCATTATTTATTACTTAAATAAGTGATCAAAGCTACTTTCCACTGGACATCTGCATCAGTGCAGAGCAAGGCTCCCTCCAGTTTGGAAATTAATAAAAATGTATAATAAAGGACCATATTTCCTTACATTCCTTTAGCTGTGTATATCAGAAGGCAAACAGAAACCAAAGATAGCAAGCAAGAAAAGTTGTGTTTCTGGCTAGCATAGCAGAGACTGACCAGCAGGACAGCATTTTATCCCTGTTTTCAACAGAGTGATGCTAAGGGAACGAGTTCATAACAGTGTGAGCTCATTTAAAGAAGGTCCTTTTTCTTTTCCTGACTGCATACTCCCACCACTTCTAGCAGCTCCAACATTCTTCAGACCCTTCCACAGGACACTGATCTGGCAGATGATAATGAAAGAAAGACTGCATAGCCTTCTGCCAGATCCACGAGTTAAATCAAGTCACAGAGCTGATAGGAAGTGAGAGAGGGGAGAAATATCTCCAGATAACTTAGCTGCCTGTGAAACAGCAGTTAAAATATGCAGTTGAACATTCAGAAAGCGATCTCTGATTATCTGGATATCACACTTGAGAATACACACAATTTCAAGCTGCAAATACGACCACCATACATTTACATCTAAAGTGAACGAGAGCTGCTTTTGGAACACACAAAGAAACATTGAGGACTTTGAAAACTTCTGGCAGTAAGTAATCTGTGCATTAGCTTCCACTTGTAACATGGAGATAATCGCACCCTTCCCACCGATAAGATTAAATGCGTGTGAGAGATACAGTTATCAGAGCAGTAAACGTTATAGAAAAGCCTCAGAGAAAAATGAGTACCAGTCTTCAGAAACAGGCTCACTAGTATTCTAAATAAGGCATAGAATAAGGCTACAATAAAATACTCTGCAGCTACTCATAATTTAGCATGGCTTATTCTAAAAACCTAATGAAGCAGAAAACCTGTGGAAAAAAATGATGTCAGGATATATACACACACTGGGCTAAAGTAGATTCACAGAAGACAGACTTCACAATCCAAATGTTCTTTTTACACAGTTGTGAGCATTTCATTTTTAGAAGCCTCTGAATCCATGCGCACACAGGTGAAACACTCATCAGCCTTGATTATCTGCAGGGGTTATTTCTGAGCAAAAATATAAATTAACTAGTGATGCTCTCACCATTGAGAAAAACCTGGAACTACATGGTGGGATGTGAGCTTTCATACAGCCAATGACATGAATGGGGAAGGAGCTGCGTAACGACGAGCTGTTGCCCTGCCAATCCTGAGAGCACACAGCCATGGGTGATACTAAGGAAAAAGAGCAGGAACACCAGCCCCATCCCCTCCTCAGCTGCGTATCCACTGGCATCTTAAGCGACGGAGTGATGGGGATACAACATGCCAAAGCAGAACTCAATGGGAGCGAAATGGCTTATACTCTTTGGCGAGCCAAAGGATTTGATAAAACTACCTCTACTCACAGTCTCTTTAAAGCCATGCCTCCTAAAATCATCATAAAGCAATCTATGATGGGTAAGAAAAACATGCAAGTATGCTTTACAACAAACCTATCCATTTAATCAGATTTGGAAAGTCTGGGTTTAATTTTTTGCTCTGTGCCAGACATCCTCTGTGCCTGAGGCAAGTCACATTGCCATCGCATGTACTGATTCTTCCTCCATACAGTGACAAAGATGAGACTTCATGAGATAGCAGGAGAATACACACCCTAAAGCTTTCGAGGCACTCAGACAGAACAGTGATGAGCATCCCAGAGAAGCCTATACAAGTGTGTTCTCAATATTAATTCATATTCACTAGTGACACAGTACATCTAAGTAAAAGTTGTCAAACTATCAAATGACATAAACAGTTCACTTTGAAATAAAAATACATAAGTGTAGAAAAAATTTCAATACATAAACATGGAAAAATGCCCTCTGCCTTTGGATCTTTCAGTAAGTGCAGGGCATCCCAATTAGTACAACAACAAACAGAAGAATCGGTGAATAAAGAGAGAAGCACAAAGAAAAGTCTGAAAAGACAAAATTTCTCAGCTCCCACATTGCCTACAAAAGCACACTCCTGTCCAACCACCTAGTCCAAACCTCCACCTTTTTCCAAATTCAAATTCACTTCTAGCAACCTTTAAAAACCAACAAACTCACTTTACTCTGGGCTGAACATACTGAACTGCACTAGAGGTGTCACGCCAAGAGACAAACCAGCAGCTCTTTGTCTGACACAGCGAGAGACGTACCGCTTTGGCTTTGCCTTTGACCTGACTTGCAAAACAAGAGAAGCAGCAGCGCACTGCAGGGCAAAAGCACAGAGGCTCTACCTGGCATCCCGCCAGCTAGCTCTAACGGATTCTGGTACTGTGTTGTTTTATATATAGCAAGAAGCAGGTCCCAGCCTTCTGCTCAAGCTTCAAATTTCCAAATGGTGCGAGGAGTAATCACTTGTGGAACAGGCTAATTTTGAAGCAAAAGAGGGCACAGGCGATGGTGTGAGCAATACTGGCAGAGATGCTTGATGTCAATCAGGAAGAAAATAAATTAAATGTGAATTGTCATTTGAATTAAAGCATGACTATTTCAGAATTTCAGATAGGGGAAAAGAAAGAAGGTAAAATCTGCATGAGACTAAACCTTCACCCCTTTAATGTTTTAAATCTTCAGTGTCTCCCACTATCCTGTTTCCACCCAAGTGGGTGCACCTGTAAGCATCTGTACCCACATAAGAGTTATTTAAGTTAAGTTGGCAAAACTGAAAACACTAACTTTAACCTCTCAAAATACTCACGAAGGAGCACAGGGAGCAGAAGGGGAGAAAGAAAAAAGAGCAGTAAAGTACAAAACCTGGCAGACCTGAATTGCTTTACCATATGAAACCTGGATAAAATGCAAACTAAGGAGAAAAAAAAAATCTATATTAGAGTAAGACAAAAAAAAAGGCGGGGGGGTGTACAAGAACCAAAAATCTGAAAACCCACAACTAGTTCTATCGTTAACAATTTACAGAAAATTCTCATAAGATCTCTGCGTGTCAGCATTATGGTTGAAGAGAAGGTATTTACTTAAAGAAACTAACATTTTAAAAACTTAACTATTACATACACTATTGAAAACCCATTATGGAGCAATTAACATGTTAACTTCAATAGAAAAAAAAAACACTAAAGTAAAATATTGTGTACTTACTATCATTTAGTGTCGTGAAGTCCAGAAATCGATATTCATAGCAAACATCTATCTTGGTTTCTACTTGGGGCCTCTTTAAAGTTGAATAGATATTACCAGGTCGTTTTTCATCATGCTTCTCTAGTTTGTTCAATCCACAACCCATTTCAGCAGCTCCTGATGCAAAAAGGCAGGGAAAGGAAAAAGTGAAAATGCATACACACCATTCATTGTTTTTTGCGTTACGGTTTCATGCAATACAATAGTACATGACGGTGATTTTTACTTTTTAAATACAAGCTGCCTAAAACATATGTGAAATTGAATAATTAAATAAACGCTCAGATAGTAACTTAAGTATACACCACTCATATCATCCCTCTGGTATGCTATTATTTTACTGGAAAATTGACAGTTTAATGCATGTATTTTGCATCTTTTACATGTATTCAGTAGTATCCCCTGGAAGACAGATATTCCGTTACAAAAAGCAAAATTACTTGCTGGTATAAGGGTTGACAACTTAGTAACAATTTCTGCATGTGCAGTTATTATGAGAGGAGACAGTATTATCTTTTACACAGATTTCTCTAATATTCAAATTAATATCTGGACTTGTAATTTAATGGAAAAGGCAGGTTTGCAGAGAACTATCAGCATTTAGAAAACTACCTCACGTCCTTCCACCTCATTTTTTTCAGGCAATCCACAGGAAATAATGGCCCTTTATGGAAGCCATCTTCAAACCAGAAGAGGCACATGACCACAGAACTGGACTAGGTAAATCTAATTCTCCTTAATAAGATACCAGTCCACAACGTTTTAAAGGCTTGCTCCTGACAACCATTTCTGCTACACATTAAATGTTTCTCAATATCCTGTATGTTACGGCTCATCTGAGTATGAAAGAACGGAAGAATTGCTTGGTGAAAATACTCAGATGATCCAAATCCTCTCATTCCTCTTCAACAACGCTGGTTGCACTGAGGCAAATCATTTCGACCAGCAGTGAGTATAAGAAGATAAAGACACACCAGCTGGGCACCTGACATTTTTTCATTACAACCCACCCGAAATCCTGCCTCGCCTACACGGAGAAATTCATGTGACAGGGAGGGACATGCAGAGTAAACACTCCGTGATGAAGAGGGGCTCCCGCAGGCCACCCCGGGCACTTCGAGGCATGGGATCCATGCAGTGTAAGCAGTCTGCGTGCAGAACCATAAAGATCAGTAGTTCAGGCTCCCTGCAACCTCCGATAGACAGCAATGAGCACCTGAAAAACTTCAGTCACAAACTAGGATGGCCTTTACCTTGTCAATTAATAAACCTAAAGCAGAGAATGAAAAACTAGTTCAGTTTCCCTATCTCCAAAGATGTGCTGATAAGCTTATGCCACAGCTTCATTCCCCAAATGGCTACAAAGTTAGTCAAATTTCCAGCCCCAATGTATTTGGAATCTACTTGTAGAAATTTATTTATACTTATATTGTGCTTTAACTTTTGTAATTTTTATCCCTCCCTCATAATTCCTCGTGAAATCATTTTATGAAATTATCGTATCCCTACCTGTGCTCTGCTAGGATCAATGTGCTCAAGTCCTTTCCTGTCACTTACAAGACAGGATCTCTGCTCCCTTCACCACCCCACTCCCTCTCATTTGCATCACTCTTGTTTTCATTCCTCTACATGAACACAGGTGACCATATGCTCAAAACAAGGACTTAACAAGGCCTACTAAAATAAGATTAATGCTTCCCTGTCTCTACTGCAAATAAGATGCCTACTGCACCTAAAATCATCAGTCACAGCTGAATCACATTCAGAGTTCATGGTCAGCTTCTCAGTAGCCAAAGAACCTACTTCTCTTTATTTTTATCCAACACAGCTGAGAAGTTCCCAACCTGTAACAGAGGTCTTTGCTCATCCCATAACTTTGCTCTATTCCGTTGCATTTCTACACTACTCAGTAATAATCTCATTCCACTGTCCTGCATTCCTGGAAGAGCTGGAAGTTATTTCAGGCTCAGTGATGGAGCCCAACTTCACATCATCTGCAGAGTCGCAAGTGCACACCTACATCTTATTACAGTCACTACTAAATACATCAAAATAGGACTGACCAACACATTAAACCTTAAAACAATCCCGTAGTAAATATCCAATCACGCAGAAACTAGAAGCAGACAGAACATTTGCTAAAAAGATGCAGCATGAAGAAAAGTAGATGATGTGTCATACACATTCCTGAACTTTAAGTATGTGGGGATTCATCCAACAGATAACAACTTTCCCTGCTTATTTTGGCAGAAAAGTAAAACTATGTTAACAATTTCTATAAATGAAAGCTAGGTTTGGGGATTATTTTGGTTTTGGGCATTTAAGGTAAATATCCTCAAGATCCTTTTTTATTTTCCAAAATCATATTTTCTACGATTGTTTTTGGTAATGACAACTACTATTATTAAGTGAAAAAAAAGAGAGGAACGTTCTTTTATATATACAGCAGCTTCTTTCTTTTCCTCAAGTCTAAAATGTTATTTATTTTAATATATCAATGTATATCGTGTATTAATCTGCCTAAGAAGATACAACGAGTATTTCCATGGTCTGTAATGGAACACATTCAACAGCGTACTTGTGCTTTAGCATACTGTAGAGCAAGGAACTAATACAGCAATGTGTCAGCAAGTATATCAAATTTCTTGTTTCAGTGACGGCCCAGTAATTCTTACACATCTTGGGTATACAGAATGGCATTTTGTAAGGGAAAAAAAAAATCTGTTTCAGAGGTCATTAAGCAGCAGTGCCTGCAACCCTTAGTTACACAAAGAGTCTGAAATCCACAGGATTCTTCAGACAGTGATGGCTGCAGAAGGAGGCCGTAGGGACTTGGTATTTCACATCATGGCGAGTTTTGCATTCTTTCCTAAATCGGGGTGAAAGTGCTCGAAAATACAAGCCCGCTCTTCCAGCAGCAGCCACGGACACTCTGCCGTGCTTCTCTAGCAAATGTTTCCCTGGCCCTTTTGAGAAAAACAGTCCCCCTTCACTGCCCACGTGAGTAGTGGTCTCTGCGAACAGCACCAACCCACAAGTCATTCAGCTTGGAGACACCTGCCCGCTTGGGACTGGACTGAAAACATACATTTTTTGTATTAACTCACTGAGTGACTGCTTACCAGAAGACTGATTTTCACCTTCCTGCTGCTTGGATAAAACTTCAAGTAGTTGAGGATAAATACTTCCCCGCATTTCATTAAGTATAGACAATTATATTTATGTTACTAAAGCACACATGTGGAAAAGGACACTTTCATTTGAAGAGAAATGAGGTATCGGTAGGAAAAATAAGTTTCATAACACCACAGTTTTTTCCACAGTAATTAAGACACAAGTGCTGCTGCAGTAGAAAATAAATCTCAGGAAATAAAGTTCCTACTTTCATACAGGAGTCTAAGCATTAAAAAAATTCCAGAGATGAATGAAGACCTAAAGTTTGCTCAAAGACACTGATGATGTGTGTATGACAATCACTGAATCACCAAATTCTGCTCAACGCTATCCCACAAACTTCCACTGGGACAGCTTGCTTTACAACCTTCCAAAGATTTTTAACGTTAGTTATTACTCTCTTCCTTCCTTTCCTTTGCAGCAAAGTTAGTGCTGTCCAGAGTCTTTCCATCCCCATCTGAAAACATCTCCTTGGTTTTCAGTTAAAAATATAGTTGTCAACAGGACATTATTCACCTTCTTAATTTGCTACACTGAAGTTACCAGAGTGCTGCAAAAAGTGTTCATCACTGATGCGTTCAAAGTAATCTAAACCCAGTTCAGTTCCCTTTTTCAGCAGGTATCTTGTTTTGCTTTAAGGGATGCTTAAGGTTACTGTAGTACATGTATTTGTCCTGGCTTTCTATACCCAAACATGAATTCTACTTTTTTTTATTCAGTATTAAAATGAAATACCACTAATACTCACTGCTTAGTAGAGTAAATTAAACAATTCTTCAAAAACACTGCAAAATTTTCAAATATTTTTTACTCTGCAGTAACTTTTTCATTAACGCAGAAATTAACTATCAACTCACTAGTTCCGTATATACAAAATACCCTGAGAGAAAAAGTAACACCTAATGAAGAATATTAATCACTAAAACTAATGTTTAGCTATGGGCTCTTACAGCTACATATGCTGGAAAAACTAATTCTGTCCACAAACTCACTTAGGCTGCAAATTAATCTTAAGCATGCTCCGTGATCTTGATAACATCTAAAATTCGTCTTGTGTTCAGCCACGTGATGATAAAACTAGAACTGAAACCCGAATCTAACAACAGATTTATTTTTTTCTTAGTCTAGATCTCATTTTAATTTTGCGGAACATGAAAAATGGAAGCTGTGATGAGTTGCAGAACAACACCAAAGCCTACAGGCAATTAATTTATCTACGTTTGTCTTGTGAATGACAGCAAAGGCCCCCACTGGTTAGGAAAAGAGCAGCTTTCTTCTGCAAACCGAGTCCAAAAATTTAACCCAGGTTTTGTACATCCCAAGCAAACGCCCAACTTGCAAGCCACAGACTAGGCTTCTTGCCTCCGCCTCCACCTCCTCCTCCCCATTACTGGCCTTCATCATGTATTTTAAGAATAGAGGAGCTCTGGGAAGAGTCTGGAGGAAAAGGACAGAAACCCACCCCAGCATGGCAAATAACCTGCCCCTGAATGCTCCTTCCCAATGCAAGTTTTATTGAAACTGGTATCACCCTTTGCCATGAAAAAAAAAAAAATCACAAAAAATCCTACTCAGCAAGAGGAAATAAACCCAGTATTTCCATTCTTAAGTACCTCCGTGATGCATCAAAACGAGCTTATCTTGAATAAAATATCGTAATTTTTATAGCTCTCAGAGATCTGCCAAGTTTTCAACTCGTCATCTCTGAACCTAAGCTTTGTTAAAATACTCTCTGCAGCTTGGGTTTGCTTTCTCACTTTACTAGCTTGTGTTCAAAATAGACGAAATATAACAAGTTCAGAATTAGCAAACAAGAACAAGCATAAAAGAATACCATGTAGCTAACAACTCATTTTCTTGATAATAGTGTCTCAGGCCTCGAGAGTCCTTTTCACCAAGAAAAGAGCAAAAAGAAGAGAAGAAAAAAAGCCTGCCTTCTGCCTGTTTGGGGCTTTTTTGGGAACAAATGGAGCTAGTTTTCTGATGTACCACCCCCTCCTTTGATGGAACTCCATAACAATTTATCTCCAAGGAATAATAATGAAAATTACACTGAAACGTAATAGAACCACATAGCTAATGGCAGCTTGAATAGATTACCAGATCATGTCATTTAAGGGATGTTTATCAACTAAGTATATATGGCTAAACAGTTTATTTCAACTACATCAGTATTACAGAAAACATTGTGTCAATGACTGCTTACAGGGATGATTTGAAAATACTTCCTAAACAATTCTTTTAAATACATATAGCATTGGAGTCAACTGCTAAGCATACAGCATTAGACAGAACATTCTAATACGCATGCAAATGCAATACACCACACCTGAAATAGAAACAAGGTAATTTTAATATTTCTAGTGGCATCCAAAGAAAACATGCTGTACAGGCAGATTACACTGTCAGCTTGTTTTTAAGCGCAATTAGTGAAAACAAGCTTGCCTTCATTAACACATTTTAATATTTCTATTGTCTAGAAATAGTGATCTCATTTTGTAAGCTTTTCCATGAATTAATTTATTTTTTAAAATACGTATCATGAGTTACTGCTAAAGTTCCTTTCACAAAATTTGGAAGACAGTGTTCTTACTGGAGAGCGCAGCAGCGAAACAAGATAACTGCAATGTATTAATAGGTTTTCTCTCTTGATTTTGGTAAAGTCCTTTCATCCTGATTTTTTCTTCCATGGGTAACACTCAGCTACCTCACAGGGATGCTAGAAGGCTTTCACAAATAATTACAGGACTTCAAATTTGTTGTGCAGTAATGAGATGCACTTATTTTCTTAAACCCTCACTCCTGCATCCTGACCTTTCCATTTTCAAAATAATAAGCACTTCACGCTCAGCTCAGTTCACTTGCTGGCATGTGGTCACTTAATTCTTGCATCCTACCCAGTCTACAAAACACCAGAGTGTTTAGTCCCCCATTCAGCTCTAAACAAACCCTGAGAGAGCCTGCAAATTACGGTCGAGTCCCTTTCCTAGCACAGTTAAAGCAATGAAGCAGAAGAGGAATAACACGGCAAAAAAAAAAAAACATCAGGCAGAGAAGCATAACCAAAGCAGAGGATTAAAAACACCAGACCTGACAAACTGGATGTACAGGTAAACAGAGAAAGGAGAATAGTATGCTAGGATGATCCTTCATACATTCCCAGAATAGAGCTATGCTCCTGACATATCCCCACATCCTCGTTTGAGGTAGAACAGAATGACTTTTTACTTTTCAGTAGATTTTTCCTTCTCTAGCTTACCATTGTATAGGCTTTTTTGTGAGATTACACTTATTAAAAGGGAAATTCTGTACTTAGACACACCTACCTGGTCCCTTTTGAAGAGTATTACCCTACAGGTAACTATGGAAGCGCATATTCAATAAACATCGCAATAATTTTTATTTGTGGGGAAGGATTAGTTGTTAAAGTAAGTAATGTTTACCAAGTAATTTAAAAGATTCTCCAAGTCTTATTTTGAAAATACAAAGAACAATTACTGTAAATCAGTCCTATCTATTGCTGGATGTCACAACTGACCAATTTTTTCACCACGCGCTTACTAATTTGACTAGCATTATCAGGATTTTAGACTTGCAGCTGATAACTAAATCTCTGCTTACAGAAAGGTTGGTGAAAGAATAATCCCAGATTTATTCTTTATGATTGATTTTATTTAAATTAAACAGTAGAGCAACCCAAGTAAATCTGCAATTAAGGTTTTCAATTTCAAAAGGCAAATCTCAAAAACTAAGGGAACCCATTAGTGAGATGAACAGGAATGAAAAGTTGGAGGACATGAGCACAGGGGAGGTCTGGAACACGTTTAAACTACGAGTATCTGCAAAATTTGTAACCCAAGGAAGTGACAAGAGAATTCATAAGAAGGTTTCCAGACCCGGCGAGATGAATTACCTAATAAAGAAGGAAAGGCAGAATAAGCAGAGAGCTTTCAAGGGACAGGAAAAAAAGCTCAGCAGAGGAAACTACAGTCTCAGATCAAGAAACACCAGCACAAAGTGAAATGTGCCAGAAGCCAAGCTTAGTTAGAGAGGCCAAAGATACCACAACTAAACAGAAGCAGAACGCAAATCAGGAGGACTAATTTGGACTCATACCAAGAACTGCGGAAGACTTGTCATGATGAACTGCAGAACAATTGCTAGAACTGAAAAACAAAACTATTGCACTAGGTTTGGTACCATCTCCCTGGAAGACAAGAAAATGTACTGCCTACACAAAAAAAAAAAAAGAAGGAAAACATAATTTGGCCAATTAAGACAATTGCTAGTCTAACCTCAAGAGTTTGCTAAGCTTAGAAAACTTTAAGAAGAAAACAAAATAATACATGGATGCATATGATATAGATTCAGCGAAGTTAGAACAGATTACCCTGATAGGTCTTATACACACAAGTCACGCAGAGAGCACAGCCCTTGCATGCAGCATGTCAAACAACACGCCACAGTGATAACACAATTTCAACAAAATATTATTGGGTGCTACTGTTTTTATTATGGTGTTCACAACACTAGTCGGGATCAACTCTGCTGCTCTCTGTAGCACTCACTGCACTGTCCTTGGGCTACCTCTGCAGGCTCCCTGTCCATAACCTGGGGTTGTCACCAGCTGCACTCAACCCTCTCCAGTGAAACAAAGCTGTGTTGCCTGTGCATGCATGTGGGTGAGGGGGTGGGAGGAAGAAAAGCAGACAGGATCAGAAAGAACCGGTGGAGGAGAAAGGCAGGCGTTGTGCTGGTGCTGGGGAGCAAACTGAGGAACAGCAGGTTGGAGAGAGACCGTTGCTCCTCACCTACATCACCCTGTAACGCTCATCCAGAAGATGTAATGCTTGGTGATACCATGATGCTGTCTTTCAGTATAGCAAAAGATTCAGACGGTACCACATATTTCTGCAAAACACTTTTAGGCAATGAAGTATTAACATTACTGGATAAAGCACAGGTAATTTTTTTTCTGAAGTATCACCACTGCAAATGTTCAAGCAAGATGCCTCCCTGTGAAGACAGGAGACTACTGAGATGTGAAGGACTAGAGAACCACTCTCAAGAACTTAAGGGGAAACTTCAGCAGCTAACATTTATTATCTAGCAAATTAAAGACTGAATGGTCCCAAAGGACACATGCATAGGAACGTCAGATAGGAATCCAACTTTCCTTTAAAGTTAATCCCACGCCACTCTGAACCCACAGCAAACAAGCATGAAAAACAGATGCATAGTGCAGTGTATGCACAGTAGGTTCAAGGACAGCGAGTAAAACCATGGTAAAACACAAAGCTAGACAGACTTAACAGTCCTATGCCTACTGTCTTTTGCTAGTTTGCCATGGAGTAAAACCCTGGCCAACCGATTTGGAGTAAAAGGTAAAGCAGACCACTGGAGCCAGGTGGGAAGCTGTGGGATCGCACATGAAGTTGGGGGTTGAAATTACGGTTAATAACAGTTTGGTTGGTTTTTTTTTTTTTAAATACAGGCTCCATAGATGTTTTTTCTTTGTTCTTCATAAGGCCGTGGCTTCAGCTTTTCAGCTTTTTCACCACAGATTCTAAGGCCTCTTCATTATGCCCAATATGGTATCTGCATTTCCCAGTACCACAGCTCAGAACTCCCCTAGGTATTTAATCACAGCTGTATACACTCATTTCGTACAACTCTCTCTCTAAGACCAGGGGAATGCCAGCATTCAAGCAGTGGAAAGCCCCTTGTCTAATATAACTAACTTGAGGTTAAGTTAGATTCCTAAAATAACCCTTCATTCTGAGACTTTTTTTTTCTTAGAAAAAACAGAAGTTAAACACAAAAATGCGACCACTAGTATTGTGAAAAAAGAGGGTTATTGCCAGTAACTTGTTATTTGATACCAGAAGCTGAAAAGGATTGGACTTATTAAAAACAAAACATAAAAGTAGATGTGCAAAAAGATTTCCCCATGTAAGCTAAAGATCAACTAT
The DNA here is from genome assembly GCA_013400135.1 of Rhinoptilus africanus. Taxonomy (NCBI): domain Eukaryota; kingdom Metazoa; phylum Chordata; class Aves; order Charadriiformes; family Glareolidae; genus Rhinoptilus; species Rhinoptilus africanus. The sequence continues at coordinate 961,629 of VXBO01004236.1, forward strand.
GTCTTGACAATGTTAGTTATTCTCCTACTAAATAATAACAAAAAAATTTTTGTGAATAAAAATAGAAGCAGTATATAAACACTACAGCTTCCAAACTTTGGCTGAAAACGCTACAGAATGTTTTGTCAGGTGTAGTTAGATTTTTATTATTTTGCATCCAGCAACCACTTTAGCACAACGGCCACCCCTACCAAGACCCCAAGACAACTCCATCGCTGCTGCCTGTCCTGCCCCCGGCCCAGCTTGTTCCCTGCTCTGAGCTGGCAGCGCGCTGGAGCCAAGCACGCTCAATCCTAACGGAGAACAAATGCCGCTCGGTAATTATTTGACCAAGCTAGAAGTATCACAGAAGAGCTCTAGAAGTCCATCCAACTAAATTCCCCTTTCCCAGAAATACGCGGGCTGTGAGAAGTAGCTGCTCTGACAGGAATTTAGATGAACAAGAGAGATGGATTTCACACTCAGATCCGCAACTGCTGACCCACGCTCGCCCTACCTCTCCTTATTTTCTACTAAAAACGTGCGGAAACAGCGTCGCGGACTTAAAACCGGCAATATCCATCCCAGCCTTTGGAAACAACCGTAAAGCCACAAACCCCAGCCAGCCACACGATGGCACGCCGCGGTACCGGCGGGCGGCCACCCGCCCGGTCCTCCCGGAGCGCTCCCCCTCCCCCGGCCCAGCCTCGCCGCGCCGGCGGCCGGACGCGAACAACCCCCACGGCTGGAAGCGATCTGCAGCGATGCCGCCTCCGGTCCCCGCAAGCGCCCCGGCCGCAGAAAGCCCCGGCGGAGCCCGGGGTGTCTCCTCACCGTCTGACAGGACGGCGCCGCCCGCGGCCCCGCCGCCTTCACCCGGCCTAACGGCGAGCCCCGCACCGGCCCCTCGGCAAACGGCAACCAGCGGAGCGGGCGGGACCGCCGCCCCCCCCTCGGAGCGGCCGTTCACCGGCGCTGCACACACCGAAATCGTGCTCGGGGAAGAGGGAGGGNNNNGCGGCGGGACCGCCCCCCCCCGCCGCCCCCGCGCAACCCTCCAGCAGCCCCTCCGCCGCCGGGCGCGCCGGGCAGCCCGGGCCCCGCTCCCAACTTCGGGAGCCAGAGCGTCAAGAGGTGTCAGAACCCCGCAGCCGCTCTCCCCGCTCTGCCGCGCCGACCCTGCCCAGCAGCGACCCCCGACCGGCCCCGGACCCCCCCTCCCCGCCAAGTTTACCCGCCGGGTACC
>VXBO01004236.1:962914-988587 GCA_013400135.1 Rhinoptilus africanus
CCAAGGGGCGCCGCTCCGCCCGCCGCCCAGGGCTGGAAGCCCCTCAGGCGCTGCCCGCCTCAGCCCCCAGCCCGCCCCGCGCTCCCCCCTGCCCCTCCGCTGCGGGCTCGCGGGCCCGCTCCCTCCGGCCAGAGCCGGGCGCGCCGCTGGGGAATCGGCCTCCTCCTACCCCGATCTGACCCTCTCCTTCAACACGGCCTGTCTCCCACCCTCCCTCAGACGGGGGCAAGCCCTCCCTTCTCCAGGTCAAGCCAGTTCAGCTCCCTCAGCCTCTCCTTGCAGGACACGTGCTCCAGCCCTTGGTGGCCTCCACTGAGCTTGTCCCAGCTTAACAACTGTCTTGTCACAGCATTGTGAGGGGGGGATGACACACCCGGACACAGTAGATGGTCTAGAAGAGCCCTAATGAGCACCAAACAGAAGAAGATAACCACTTTTTCCAACTGTTGTTACCTTCGCTGGCTGCGGTCAGCTTGCTGCCTCCCAACATCCCCCACAGCCTCTGCCGCAGAGCTGCGACCCAGGCTGGCAGCCCCCACTCTGGATCTGTGCAAGGCACTCTCCCTTCCCAGAGGCAGGATGCTGGTCCTTGTTAAATTTCCAAAAGTATACGCTGGCTTGTTCCTTGAGCCTGCCCACCTCCTTCTGGAGAGGAGCCCAGCCGGGAAGCTTGTCAACTGCTCCCCCAGTGTGGGGTTATGTGCAAACACGGCAACCGTGGATCCAGCCATCTCCTCCAGGTCCTTGAGAAGGATGTTAAATACAGCAGGCCTCACAATAAGCTTTTTACCCATCTAGCTGTCCACCCACCCAGCCATCAGAATATACAAAAATAGCAGAGGAGCCAGTGCCAAGCACCTTACTAAAGTTGCCATGGCATCCACTACCATCCCCATGCCTACAAACGCAGCCATTTTATCATAGAAGGCAAACAGTTGGTGAGGCACGATGGCACCCTTTCTAGACACATAAAATACACAGAAGAAACTCTGGTCCAAGGGCCCTCGGCGATTTTCCCAGGGAATGATTTTCTCATGGTTCCGCAAATTGTCCTTCTTGGCCTTTTCTTAAAGTGTGCAACATTTGCCACGCTGTAGTTGTTCCTCCTTTAGTCCTCACCCCAATCCAAAAAGTACAGAGAGCAGCTGCTCTCAAAGCATCGGCCAGCTCTTCCCTGCAGCCTCAGATGCAGCCCGGCTGGTCTCAGATTGGCACAGGTCACGTTCTCGGAAGGACCCCCTGTCTTGATCCTCATCCACTGCTGGCAGTTCTTCACTTGCTGGAACCTTGCCTCCAAGCACACTGGTCAGGAAGACCAAGAGGAAGAGCAAAGGCAGCTCTGAGTACATCAACCTTACCTGTGCTCACACTCAACAACAGGCCTACACAGTCCTTGTTCCGCCTCTTGTTTTTAACATAGCTTTTGAGAGCAACATGAGATTCCACAAGCCTTGTTTGTGTCACCACCATCTCTATAGGTCCTGGCAACATTTCTAATAACTCCTTCGCCATAATCTGTTTTTGTTTCCCCATGACAGTTTTGCAAGGAAGTTCAGGTGTTCCCCATTCAGCCCAGCTGGCGTCCCAATTCAACTTCTTTTCCTATTTGGATGTGCCACTCTTACATAGGGAGAAGGTTCCTCTTAAAAACCTGCCAGATTTCCTACACTCCCTTCACCTCTCAGAGCTGTCTACCATGGCATCCCATTTACCAGTTCCCCAGCTATGCCAAAGTTTTCTCTCTGAAGTCCAATGACTTGCCTTCCTCACTCCCTTCATGATCTTGAGCCCCACACGTATGATCACGACTACAGCCAGTGTTGCTGTTGTCACATTCCTAAACAATTCTCCTTTGTTAGTGGACATCCATTTGTGCAACACCTCTGGTTGGCCCACCCAGTACCTCTACCAAGAAAGCTTCCTGAAATTTGCTGGATTGCTTGCATCCCACCATGTTACCCTTCCAAGCTGTCAAGGAGATTTACTTCTCTCCAAGCATCAGGATCTGTCACCCCTCCATGTTGTTGAGTTGCTAAAGATTTAATCAAGCTTCATCACAAGTAGCTGGTCTGCAGTCCACTAACATGTCACCCTCAGCATCCTCTCCTTTCGTTCTTATCCTTTCTCAAGCAGTCTGTCATCCATCCAAGAGCTTAATACATTCCAGCTGTTCTTTTTACAGAGGGGGCAACCCTCCATCCTCATCCTCCCTGTCTCTCCAGAAAAATGTGTATCCATCCCAAATGTCGTGCTTGTGGACCAAGGCTGGAACTTTGCCTGCCACCTTTATTGTACTTCCCCCTATTAGGTGAGAAACCTGCTCAGCAACTCCTAAACCACCCTTGATTAATACTGAAGCTGCTTGAAGCCCTTGTGCCCAGCAGACACAACTACATTTGCTGCACTTTGCCCACTTAAGAATCTCTCTCCCTACTGTGCAGGTGCATAAACCAAATTAAATTATGTGAAATATATAAGCAAACACTACATTAGCACCTCAATTCCTTCCTCACTGCAGAATACTTCTATATTTTAAGGCTGGTATTGTGATGGATGAAATCTATTGGAAAGTACTCCCTCCACTTTTGCCCTGGAGTACCATCAGGGAACAAGAAAATTTTCCGAGAGTGGTCTCTGTCCGCATTCAAGTCCTCTTAAAGCACAACTGTCAGCATTAGCTAGTAGTCAGTGGCCAAAAGCATAACATCAAAACATCAGAAGTGGGGAAATGAAGTTACTTCTTTAGCAGTGCTGAACTATGAAGCAAACACTAGCAGTGCATTTTGTGGGGGAACTTTACTCATCTCCTTTTTCTATTTCCTTCTGTGTGTTTTGGTGTTTTCCTCTCCATTTCTTTTAATTATTCACACAGTTTTTCCTTTTTCCTTGTCCTTCACCATTTTTCCTCCACTCATTAGTTTCTCTGGCTTTCCAACTGTGTGAGAAAGCAGCATGCAGTCACATCAGGGTGCCATGTAATTGAGCTGTTTTTCTGATACTACTGTTAAAGCATATGGGGAAGGATTGCTAAGTGCATAGGGAAGAAGTGAAAAGGCAGCTTTCCCTGTATTATAAACACACCAGGTCATAGATGGCTCCAGAAGGAGCATCCTGGGCACCAGACCTTGCCAGCACCATAGCATTTGCAGATCCGCACCTCAGGGGTTGAATCGAAAGGATGTCTGAAAACATTAAAGATTTTTGCTGGTGCAATGTCTTCTCAGATACAGAAAGGGACATCACCACTAAGACAACAACATTCCTGGATGCCCACAGATTGTTAAGAAGTAGCAGTCCTACGCAAATGAAAAGTGTTTCAAATTAATGTTTACAGTGCGTCACATGGCACAGACCCAGGCACTGCGAACCATCTTTCCACTACCCACTTGACAGTCAGTAATGATCAGACACGTCTGCAAACTTACAACTATCAGGTGAAGTGTTCTGGTGCACCAATTTCAACCTGGGATTCCACTACTCCAGTGTTAAGCATACAACCCATTAAGACATTTCTGCACTTCTTAAATAGAGACAAATTTGAACTAAAATTTTGTTCCACAGGATTTTTGACATGAAGCTGTTTTTCTCCAACTACAAAAGTATATTACAGAAGCAGCAGATTAATTACCAGGATAGGACACCCCTACTATCACCTATTTAGGTGTGTCCACACTGAAATTCAAGAAAACAAAGGTGGTTCAAGTGCATGGTATCAAGGGGTCTAAGTTGAAGCACAGCATACAACCTAGGGCTCTGAGAATTCCAGAATTCCACTCTGGCTTGCTGATGTTCCTGTATTCTTTAAAATAAATAATCACTGTTTCCATATTTTGGTATTATTTGCCTCTTTCAGAATCATTTTGGTACAGATTTGATTTCATAAGGTATTATCTAAAACCTATCCTGACTGTAACAGGTATTTTATGTGGTACTGTAAGAAGCGGCAACATTCTGCCCGTGAGAAATCAGATGAACTTGAAAAAACCTAAACAAGCATCCTAGACATTTCAGAGTTCTTTATATATATATATGTATATATAAAAATGCATGTGTATACACATACTCCCCACCTCAGAACAATAAACTGCTGCAAAACACAGTCACTTGGTAATTAAATAGTAAAATACTGCTCTAACAATCATTTCACTATAAACAACTGAAGGACCTTATTTAATCAACAGTAAGATGTTGCCCCGAGACACTCCATTAAGGAGTATTAGTTTACCTTAGGAGTTAAAAAGTGCCTTGATGCACTCTATTTCTGTTTGTAGCCAGTGCAATTTCTCTTGTAAACCCACACATTCAGCAGCGCGGAGCTCTACAACCTCCTGTACCACAGGCAGAAGCGATCACGTTTTCCATTTGCACTTTGTAGTCCTGGGTGCAGCTGGGTAAGGCGAGGTGTAAATTGCTACTGGTAGGGCACTGAAGAATTCTGCTCTGCCAAATATCTGTACTTATTTTGGCACAGGCAGAGAAGATCACACATTGTGAAAAGCAGTGAGAAATCACATGCACAGCATTTCTCTCTCCTGCAAGGTGTTTCCAGTTACACTACTAGATAACCCCTTGTTAGTTATTGCAAGCCTTATTTGAACAACTAATTGAAAAGATCCACATAAGCATAAGCCATTTATTTATTTTGTATGAAACTCAGTATAATGGCAGCTACTGTATTTTAACTAAAAATTTAGACTCCAGCATTCAAGTTAACCACGTTCCATTTTTCCAGTTTTCACTGTAGCCTGAAAAAAAATGTAAAGCTAATTCATAACAAAATTTGCTTCCTCTTTGTCAAAAAGCAAGACACCAGCACCATCACATTGAACAGGATTCAGCAAAACTTAAGTTACTTCTGATTAAACTGAAGTTAATCAGAAATAGATTTAAAAAAAATATTTTTTACCTGCCACTCTGCAAAAGCATGTTTAGTACCTCCTGAGATTTCTATTAGTAAGAAAAAATATGGAACAAAAGCCAAAATATGAAAAAATATGAAAAAAAACAGACTCCATTTGAGATATTTAACTCATTTAGCGTATCTTGCTCATTTATTTCATCAGGTGTTACTGAGAACTAGGCCTCAGAAATAACAGGAAAACCACATCCCAATCACAGAAGGAACCAAGACAGAATAGAAAGCTATGGAGAAGTCAGGCCTATACCGCAGCTAAAGAGAGCACTGTACCAGTCCCTGTTGCTGGTTATTCTGCCCCAGCAGCAAGGCACAATCTACCCAGAAGCAGCAGCTACTTTTCCTTCTGCAGGGGTCCGGCACAGAGAGAGTGGGCCAGCAGCTAATGCATTTACGTACTCAAGACTGGCGCACAATTTTAGCCCAATTAGTTACTAAAACTAGCTCATATTCTATTTCCAAAGATAAGAGTAACTTCAACATGAGTCCTATCACTACATCATTTTAACAGCAGAGGTCTTTTTTATTTTATTTTTTATTATTTAAGTGCTTCTATTGCCCATCTCTAGGCAACTCCTAGGGAGCTGCAGAGGCTAGTTATCATTAAGGATCGATTTTCTATTTTGGAGGCTCTTTCTGAAAGCTGTTGTCTATCACTTGTAAACTTAAAATACACTCATGGCCATAGATTTCTCAAGACTACACATAGTTTATAACATTATGTGCAGGTAACTTTGACTTCATCAGTATCTGATAAAATATGCCTCTGTAGGAGGAAGAGGAAAGCTGTAGCTATATATTTACTGATAATCTATTTAACTCATCCCTATGTATTTTACCTTTCTTGAATGTTTCAGTACACATCTGATCAAAATTATTCATGAAATGAGAATGTGAAATCTGTATTTCTGTTAAATGCAAGCTGTAGAAGAACCTTCAGAGACAGGAGAGATACGCCACAAAATCACAGAATCTTAGAACAGTTAGAGTTGGAAGGGACCTTAAAGATCATCTAATTCCAACCTGCTGCCATGGGCAAGGACACCTCCCACTAGACCAGGTTACTGAAAGCCTCACCCAACCTGAACACTTCCAGGGATGGGGCATCCACAACTTCTCTGGGCAACCTGTTCCAGTGTCTCACCACCCTCACAGTAATTAATTTCTTCCTAATACCTAATCAACATCTACCCTTTTCAGTTTTTAACTGTTACCCCTTGTCCTATCGCTACACTCCCTCATAAAGAGTCCCTCACCACCTTTTCTGTAGGTCCCCTTTAGGTACTGGAAGGTCAGTATAATGTCTCCTCGAAGCCTTCTCTTCTCCAGGCTGAACAACCCCAACTCTCTCAGCCTCTCCTCATAGGAGAGGTGCTCCAGCCCTCTGATTATCTTCATGGCCCTCCTCTGGACCTGTTCCAACAGGTCCATGTCCTTCTTATGTTGGGCACTCCAGAGCTGGATGCAGTACTCCAGGTGGAGTCTTACAAGAGTGGAGTAGAGGGGCAGAATCACCTCCCTTGACCTGCTGGCCATGGTTCTTTTGATGCAGCCCACAATATGGTTGGCTTTCTGGCCTGCAAACTCACATTGCCAGCTCATGTTGAGCTTCTCATCAACCAACACCCTCACGCCCTTCTCCTCAGGGCTGCTCTCAATCCATTCTCCGCCCAGCCTGTATCTGTGTTGGGGATTGCTCTAACCCATTTGTCTGCACTTGGCCTTGCTGAACTTCATGAGGTTGGCATGGGCCCACCTCTCAAACCTGCCAAAGTCCCTCTGGATAGCATCCCTTCCCTCCAGCATGTTGACTACACCACAGATCTTGGTGTCCTCAGCAAGTTTTCTGAGGGTGCACTCAATTCCACTGCTCATGTCACCAACAAAGATGTCAAACAGCACCAGTCCTGGTACTGACCCATGAGGAACGCCACCTGTCATTGGTCTCCACTTGGACATCAGGACATTCACCACCACTCTTTGAATATGGCCATCCACCGATGAACAACTCAGCTACAAAACAGCTGCATACAGAAGATTGATGGCCAGAGAACAAGACTTACTGCTACACCAAGTCGTCACTTAAGCAGCTCTTGCTCTAGGTGATCAAAACAGGGGCCAAATTTTCCCTGTCAGAACAGCGAATCAAAACAAGCATTAGAGACGCTAGGACCTGTTTCAGATGGCATTCCCCAAGCTCTATCTCTTGCATCTCCTTTCTCAGAAGTAAAAAAAATGTACAGTTATTAATTTCTGAAAGGTGCTTCAAAAACCTGCAAGTGAAAACCCTATATAAAAGGTCAGCTAGCAATAAGCCAGTGCGGGAGGTTGAGTAAGACCTAGTGTTAACAAGAAATACTAAATTTCTGAAGGAGTTGGAGTATCTGCTTTTTCCTTTCTTCGGATATCCAGACCAAACACTACTCAGTACCATCAAGTAAGGAGTTAGGTATCTATTCAGGCATACTTCCTGGTTTTAAACATTCCCATAGTTCAACAGCACTATAACCGGTCAGTGGTTGGTTATATCAAAGAACTAGTTGGGGATGTGAAGGCTGGGGGTAGCCTTGGCTGCAGTGACCATCAGATGGTGGAGTTCAGGATTCTGCGAGGAAAAAGGAGGGCAAAAAGTAGAATTACAACCCTGGGCTTCAGGAGAGATGACTTTGGCCTCTTTGAAGACCTGCTTGGAGCAATCCCATGGGTTAAGGCTGTAGAAGGTAGAAGGGTCCAAGAGAGCACCACTTCCTCCAAGCTCAAGATCGTTGCATCCCTATGAGTAAGAAATCAAGCAAAGGAGGCAGAAGACCTGCATGGATGAGCAAGGAACTTCTAGAAAAACTAAAATGGAATAAGGAAGTTTACAGAATGTGGAAAAAGGGACTTGGCCACTTGGGAGGAATACAGGAATGTTGTTAGAGTATGTAGAGTATGCAGAGATGCAATGAGGAAGGCTAAAGCCCACTTGAAATTAAATCTGGCAAGAGATGTCAAGGACAATAAGAAGGGCTTCTTCGAGTATATCAATAGCAAAAGGGAAACTAGGGAAAATGTGGGTCTGCTGCTCAATGAGGTAGATGGCCTGGTGACGGAAGATGCAGAGAAGGCAGAGTTACTGAATGCCGCCTTTGCTTCAGTCTTTACTGCTAAAACTGGCCTTCTGTAATCCCAGACCCTGGAGGTAAGAGAGAGTGTAGGGAGAGAGGAAAACTTTCCTTAGTGAAGGAGAATTGGGTTAGAGATCATATGGGCAAACTCGACACTGACACCTGGACAGGCTACTGTGTTGGGCGGAGAGGAACCTAATGCAGTTCAACAAGTGCAAGTGTAGGGTCTTGCAGCTAAGGAGTAATAACCCCCTGCACCAGTACAGGTTAGGGGTTAACATGCTGGAAAACAGCTCTGCAGAGAGGGACCTGGGAGTCCTGGTGGACAAGTTGACACTGAGGCAGCAATGTGCCCTTGTGGCCAAGAAGGCCAATGGTCTCCTGGGGTGCATTAAAAAGACTTTGGCTAGCAGGTCAAGGGAGGTCACACTCCCCCTCTACTGTGCCCTGGTGAGGCCACATCGGGAGTACTGTGTCTAGTTCTGGCCCCCCAAGTTCAAGAAAGACAAGGAGAGCATCCAGTGGAGGGCTATGAAGATGATAAAGAGATTGGAGCATCTGCCTTACAAGGAAAGGCTGAGACCTGCGTCTGTTTAGCCTGAAGAAAAGACTGAGAGGGGATCTTATCAATGCTTATAAATATCTAAAGGGCAGGTGTCAAGAGGATGGGGACAGACTCTTCTCAGTGGTGCCCCGCAACAGGACAAGAGACAACAGGCAAACTGGGACACAGGAAGTTCCATGTGAACATAAGGAAAAACTTCTTTACCTTGAGGGTGGCAGAGCACTGGCACAGGCTGCCCAGGGAGGTGGTGGAGTCTCCGTCTCTGGAGATATTCAAAACTTGCCTGGATGGGTTCCTGTGCAACCTGCTCTGGGTGAACCTGCTTTGGAAGGGGGGTTGGACTAGATGATCTCGAGAGGTCCCTTCCAACCCCTGCCATTCTGTGATTCTGTAATGTGCTTTTCAATTTCTCAATTGCATTAAGCTAATTCATATATAAGGGAAAGTAATTCTCAGAACTTTTGATGTTTTAGATTTCCATCTACCAGATATCTGGTGCCCAACTGTACTAATGAGGTCAACTGAGATTCTCATTTGAATAAATTTCACTAATATGAATAAGGACTAGGCAACCAGGCACTTTAAATAATGCAAAAAGATTAATGAAATTTTTAATAAGTCTATTACCTTTATAGTAGATGGGTAAGTAAGCTACACCTCAGAAAAACTGTTCCACAAATTTGCAGCAGCCCAGCTGTTCCAATGGCACAAACAGTGACTAGACCAGGCAAAAGACTAGAATGGGTCACTGCATCCTACAGTCATGAGCACTTGATTCTAGGCCTATCGGTAATAACTTGTGGAAAGAGTTTGCTTCATTTCCATTTGAATAAACACTACAAAAATACAATCCCAGGAAATTCAATATTTAATTCCATGATCTGAAAATCAGTACATTTGGTAAGTACAGTTTCCCAGCTCACAGAAAAAAAAAATTCTGGGTAGTGGCAACAGAGAAGCAACAGCAACTTGGTATAGGAACTTACAGGAGAATTTGTATCATCCAAGTAGATCCAGTTCATTAAGTTAAAAGCAGTATCACAATCTAAGACTTTCTAGTCAAGGTACAGTTGCCCCAATCCAAATGTCACTTTACTACTTTAACAGGAAAAAGTGTTAACACCCTTGAAAAAATACATCCCGTGGCAGCTATGATCCTTTACATGGCCTTCAGGCCTCACTCTGAGCTCTCTTAAAAGAGAAGGACATCAAATTCTAAGTAATTTTACTCTTTTTTTTTGGTATCAGGGACTTCTCTGCAAGTTAACTGAAGACACTTAAGGCTTCTTAGTCACAAATAGATCAGATCTGTAGCGGTTTCAGTGGAAGCACAGAACCGAGATCCAACTCTAGTTCCCAGGGAACAGTATAACAAGAAAATGAAAAACACCACATGACAAGACACTCTGGTATGTAGAATCTGGTTTACACTAGAATTAATATCTCAGAAATGCAGTGTTGTTGATATATTCAAGCAAGCTTTGACGAAGTACCAAACTTAGGAAAAGAGGTTGTACAGCTGCACTGACACCCAATGCATTCAGTCCAAGGTACATCATGTCTCGCTGAGTGACAGTAACTGGGGCAAAATGCCTCGAGTCCAGGTGGTCTGTGAATACACCCTAATATTCAGCACCCTTGGAAGCATCTGCACAGGTAAGAGAATCAGGATGAAAGGCTAAAGACTCTTAAGCAACTATTTATCAATTTGTGGCAAAAGAGAACCTAAAAGATGAACAGAGAAACTTTGGAAGTCCTCTTTTAAAGTCAAGATCTTTATCAGAAAGTATGAGGAATAATTTTGTACATGATGCACCACAGTTAAAAATGCACAGCCAGTCCTCCAATAAATACAAATTCACCTGCTCAGCAGAACTAATATGTACAGATTCCTGATCTGCAGGTGAAAACTAACTTACCCCTACCACACCTAAGGAAATCACTGCTGAACATAGCAAACTAAACCCATGTATACACAGTAGATGCATCTCCAAGCTAGTTTGAAAACAACCAAAAAAAAAGACAAAAAAAAAAATCACTGAAGTGACACAACGCTTCCTGAATGATCAAGTAAATTGTAATGAATTAATCCTTTTCCCAAACTTAGAATCTCCCACAAGTTGTATATGAACTGTGTATTCAGAGTGAATTAATAGGTTTTATACAGAAGAATTATCACCTTGGTCTGAACTACCTACCTCTAAGTTATCTTAAAACTACCCAGACCTAAAAGTCTTCAAACAGAAGACTCTCCCCTCCACAGTAAAATATGCAAAACCCTTTTCCGGTACCTTTGTTGTGTAACTGGATCAGGTATAGCTAATAAGATAAAGCTTGTCAAGAAAGAATATGGACAAGGACCACTGGTTCATGACTATACTAGTAGAGGATCTAACCCAGCTCCTAAGAAGCAGCATAAAGAATGAGTATCAAAAAGCACTTTCTATACTAGATCTAACTAGAAGTATCAGCCCAGGACAGGGCTTGCCTTCTCCAAAGAGACTCAGTTATCAAGAGAAAAGCACGAGTGGAGGAGCTACACATTCACTTCAGATTTTGTATAGAAAACTATAAAACCATACTGATCTAGGCAGTTCCATTACGAAAATTATTTCAGCATATAGAACTTTATAAAATCTGTGACACCAGAGACAGAAAGCCAGTGGTGTTAGAAAGCTGCTTGAACGCACAACAAATTAACAAAGTGAGTAGCATTAGGATAAAGGAAATGTGGACTCCATGCTCATTAGTATTTCCATGCAGATACAATAAAACACAAGCTTTCCTGATGTTGTATGTACACTTATACTAAACAAAGATTTCAGTTGACTAACTCACTGTAACAGCAAAAGTTGGTGTTTTCTGCACTATTTTAGTTTTCTGGAATGGTAAGGTACAAAACCTGCTGCAAGTCTTTAGAAATCTATGCAGTACACTTGGGGAATAGTATTTGAAAAATAAAAACATTAAGTTTCATCCTTGAACCCATGCCTAAGTATGTGTATTTAAAGTATATCCTTATTGTCATAGGTAACAAATACAGCAAGAAAACACTAGTGGCATTTGGGACTAGTCACAGCAACTCCATTTTCCCCACTAGCTCTGCGTTCTCTTGATCACTAGGTATGAAAAACAGCACACAGAATGAAAGAGGAGGTAATAAGATCCTTAAATATCACAAAAATCAAGTTTTCAAATGTAACTTTCCTAGCAGGTTAAAGAGACTCAAGTTTAAGTTTCCACGTTATTTAATTCAGACCAAAGGAAAAATTAACTTTGCTCTCGAACAAGGCAAGACGAAGATCGTGTCTGTTTCCCACATTGTAGCCAACTGCCCTTCAGCCAACAATCCTCTTAACCACTCCTATGCTTAAACTACAACAGAATTCTGTCTCCAATTAGGTTTGAGATTTCTGCCTTCCAACTTGAAAAGCATTCTTTCCAAAATAATTAACAGTACTATAATACAATCCTGTTTCATCCTTAGGGATGTGAGGGAACAGACACAAAAAATTGAATTGTATCGCTTCTGAAGCTGCACATTACAAGCCAAACAGGCTGGTTTGAGATAATATATCATCTGCTGCCAAAACACAGACCCCTGCCACTTGGATTAAGAGACCACTCTAGTAGCTGTAACAGGATCCGTCAGCAAGATCTCAAAGCTTCAGGACGCAGTCAGAGTCATCATTAGCTATGCACGTCTCCTGCATTTGTTACGAGACTCTTATTCAGACAATGTTTTATTACATACACCAGAACTTCCCTAATTTAGCTTGTCTGGACACAACCTGTGGCCTCAGGACCTGCTTCTAATTCTGCATACAGGATATTTTTGGCTGGCTAGGCAGCATGTACACAGCACTGGAAATTACCATATTCACAACAAATACTGGGTATTTCTGGAGAGCTCTAGGTATAAATACAGAGTAAGATCTACTACTGCCTTCTTTTTAGGCAGTTCCATCACAGGGTTGGGATTTTTTTACACAGAATTTAAATTATTCCAGGAACACCAAGTATGGCAGAAAATCTGTTAAAGAATTCTAATGGTCTAATTTTATTTCTTTTTTAATAACAGTTTTGTTACAAGTTAATGGATTGTTATTTAGGTCAAAGCATTACTAAGTCTGTAAAGGCAAGGATGAAAACACATTGGACTCATACAGCAAATATAATTCCTTTTATTTCTAACAGCACTCTATGACGTTGTGGCAAAATACTCTAGTACAGCCTTCCTTGCTACTCTGTTCAACATATACCAAAAGGAAGGATCAAAGACAACCTCTAGCTCAGAAATCCTGAGGCACAAGCTGCTGGAAGCTGAGCATGTTCTTGAGGATCTACTTTCTTGCCCTTTTATTTTTCTATTTTCAGACAGGTTTCCAATAATGACCTTTAATAATGAACTAGACAAACCTTGATCTGGACAAGTATAGTGGTTCTTAACTACGACTGTTTAAGGGTCATCACCAAATGTGGGAACTCAGTAAAACAGTACTTTATTATTTTTCCCTTCTTCAGTGGTGCTATAATAAGAAGCCAAGCAAATACGTAAGTGAACCTTAACTATTTTTTATGTCTGTTCACTGTTGGTTTCATAATATCCCATCATAAAGTGTCATTTATATTGGAAAATACCACCCAAGAAAGCAAACATTTCAGAGAGCTCCTAATTCCCTAGGGGAAGCAGGCACAGCAACTGAAAATTCAGTTGTCCGCAACTTCTGCTAGGGAACCCCCTCCCGTCCCCCAACCAACCTAGAGGGATCTGGTACTAAGAAACACTGAAAACAGCAGGTAACACTAAGCGCTAGTAGCAAAGGTAAACCACATAGCTGAGTTCCTATCCATTGCTAATCACCGTGTTCCTTTTACAAGAACAGAGAGATGCATGAGTATTCAGTTTAAAGAAGTGGTCCATGTTCTTATTCATTTCAACCCCAACTTTGGAAAAAAGGGAACAGAAGGCAGGTAAATGAATACACTCATAATATACTGAGGTTTAAGTATCACGCTAGGCTGTTCTTTTTATGATTTTGTATTTTTCAAATTCTTGGGATTGTAGAATAAACTAGACTTACCTGAAAGCAGAAAGGAGGACAGAAGCCTTTTTGGATTTACACTCCTTTGAAATATTGTCAAGTTCATTTAAGGATCTGATTTGTAAGCACTGCACAGAACAGAGGAACTGAGAAGAGCTATGAATAAGCTGACAGGAATTTTTCAGCTATGGAGTACATCAGTGGTTTAGACTTCCCTGTCCTGCTTCCCTGTGGAGTGCCCAGCTCCGTCCTAACGATATCCTCAGAACCAGAGTCAAACCTGCTAACGAACCCTGCCTTTCTGCCAAACCTGTCACGCATTGCAACGTGACCTTTGGCGATCTACAAAGTGTTGTCATTGCATTTCTTACAGCTTTGTTTTTTAACGCAGAAATTAATTAGCCTACAATAAGAACTGCTACATGCTGCAATGTTCAGCTTGCACTGTAAAAAGAACAGACTGTAGTGTTCCACAAGAGAAACATTTTTTTAAAATCACAGTATTTGGTAGGTTTTTGTTAGCTTAATGCCCCACCTGCTGGCTGATGACTAAATTACATTGTGACAATTATCAAAGAAGTCACATGCCTATTATTCTGTCACCAGTAGGTAGCTATACGCTGTCATGGCAACTGGTACAATTCCATGTGGAAGATGGACTGCACAGCGGGGTCCACCACAGCGTGAGGATTAACGTACGGAAATAGAACCTGGATGGTTAGTCTTAAGATTTTTAATATCCGACCAGATTGATCACACTGAAATATCACAAAGCATAATGTGAATAAGAAAATACTACAAAATACTACAAAAGCAGTGAACTTCTCATGTGTCTTTAGTCTGTAAGGATTGCTACACCTCCAGCTGCGCCCAGCTCAGTCCCTATACTGGGCTGTGTTATATTCAGGAATAGCTTCTCAAAAATGGAGCAAAGAGTCTAGAAGAAGAGACAAAAGTTGAGGTTTATAATGAAAAATCAGTGTCATTGATTTGCGAATACCATTTGAAAGAGCAGTTTTAAACACTAGCTTATTTTAAAGAATGAGTACGGTCTCCTGCTCACAAGCCTCACTTGGTCAAAGGAGCCCTGCTTGCCGTTAGTGCTGGCTTGAGTTTAGGACCTGCTCAATAATTTGAAAAAGCACGAATAAGGCACCTTTCAGAAGCAGATGTGCCTGCCTGTCACGTCTGTCCCCTCCAAGCTCAGGGAAATGGAGTCGGCAGACATTTGCTCAGCTGTGCCGAGACATGAAATGTTTCTACTGTGGCCCTGAATTTACACAGAAACCTAGAAAACGTTCTTTCCCTGGATATACAAAGATTTGCCAAGGTGCCAACTCCAGGATTATCTTCTATTTCAATCCACTGACTCCCCAGCTCAAGCCTACTGAATCTCTTGCAGATACACACACATGGAATCAATTCCCTAGAAGACTGATACTGAAAGCTGAACAAATACAATCAAGTTATATTTGGCAAGAGAAGTCAAAAATTCATATTCAGGCTTCCTTCACCACACTAGACGTGTTAGTACTGTCTCAGCGTTGGAAAGCACGCTCTGGTGTGAACCGTCAGCGCAGCAGCTACCCATCTTTCAGCAGCCCAGCATTCTTACCCGCTGTGCACCACATCCCCCGAAACCACCGCAAAACAAAGCTCATCAGCCCACGCTTCACAGTCTACCAATGGGCAGCACAGCACTAAAAATACCACTTCTGAAACCACCACTATTGATCCTTTTTATCTTACTTTGAAAAATCTGTTTTTAAAACCTGTTAACAAAATCGCACTTGTAATTAACAGAACTACCGCAGCCCTCCTAAGCGAACAAGTATTTCTGTGCCTGGCTGTCTCCTAAGTCAGGGAATAACCACTGCAACAGCGGCGTAAGCACAACCGACAAGTTTAAGTTTTATGAAAGCTATTGTCACTTTCAAATGGAAAGACCACACAGACTTATTTTCCTGTCAAAACCAGACGAAGTCCAGCATTTACAGGAAGCGTCTTATCAATAAAGATCTGCTATTGCAACGTTTTTCCTTAGAAAAGATTCAGGAAATAAGTTGCTTAACTACGTATAAAGATCTCTAGTGAATATAGAATCAGGAGCACTAAGCAAGCAACCTCAGTGAGCATTCCTAACATTTGGTGCTGTAATGGTAACTTCCATCTGCACAAAGGAAGCAGCTAACAAAAAGACCTACCTCTTTTTTCTTTAAAAAAAAAAAAAAATTTACTCTGGTATTTTACACAAACCAATTCTGCCTGTTTGCTCAAAATAAAGGTAATTAACAGCCTTCACTTCAGAGACAGCAAGGGAAACCTTACAGTGTAAGGTTTGGTATGTAGGGATAGAGAAGTATACATATATACACATATATAAATAAACATAGATGTATATATTTGTGTATATAGGTATATATACATACCTTGACCAACACTATTTTCAGTGTAATTGCTGCAGTATGATCTTTTTATGTCACACTGAACGTGAGAGCCCTCTAATGGCTACAGTGAAAGTGTCACCTGGAGCAGACTTGGAACCTACCTGCAAATCACAGGGCGGTGCAACGGGGTATGGTCCTACGCATCCTGCCAAGGCTGAAGAGGATATTCTCCCAGTAATTAAACACTGCCTTCAGGGATTTCCACCCTAATAGGTGCATGTGAGAAGATACTTTAAGGGTCTGTCTCAAAGCTTTGCAGGAAGAAAATGAGAAGGGACAAAGCCCAACTAGAACTTGATTTGGCTACTGCCATAAAAGACAGTAAAAAATATTTCTATACATTAACAGGAAGGCTAAGGAGACTCTCCATCCTTTATTAGATGCGGGGGGAATCATAGAGACCAAGGAAAAGGCTAAGCTACAAAATACCTTCTTTGCCTCATTCTTTATAGTAAACCCAGTTGTTCTTCAAGTACCCAGCCCCCTGCGCTGGAAGACAGGGATGGGAAGCAGAACGAACTCCCCACAATCCAAGGGGAAATGCTCAGTGACCTGCTTACAGCACTGACAGAGAAGCCACTTTCCATCATTTCTCAGCAGTCCTAGCTAACCAGAGAGGTCCTCGGTGAGCGGAGGTTAGCAAATGTGACCCCCACCGACGAAGGGCCAGGACTGAGGGAACCACAGGCCTCCCACTCTGACCTTAGTGCCAGGGAAGGTTATGGAGATGACCTCAGGTGCCATCACACGGCACATACGGGACTCAACCAGGCCATCCAGCGTGGGTTGACAAACGGCAGGTCCTGCTTGACTAACCTGATCTCCTATGACAGGGTGACCTGCTTAGCGAAAGAGGGAATGTCTGGGGATGTTGTCTACCTAGACTTTAGTAAAGCCTTTGACAGCGTTTCCCACAGCATTCTCCTGGAGAAACTGGCTGCTCATGGCTTGGACAGGAGTACGTTTTGCTGGGTAACAAACTGGCTGAATGGCCAGGCCCAAAGAGTTGTGTGAGTGGAGTTAAATCCAGCTGGTGGCCAGTCACAAGTGGTGTTCCCCAAGGCTCAGTATTGGGGATGGTTCCCTTTGGTATCTTTATCTAAATTATGTGGACAAATGCAGATCATGATCAAGCACATCCTTAATAACTTTGCAAACACCAAGTCATGCAAGAGTATTGATCTGCTCGAGGGAAATTTCTACAGAGGGATGTGGATGTGCTGGATCAACGGGCCAAGGCCAACGGTATGAGAATGAACAAGGTGAAGTGCCGGGTCTCATAATTGGGTTACAACCCCAAGCAGAGCCACAGGCTTGGGGCAGAGTGTCTGGAAAGCCGCCTGGCAGAAAAGGACCTGGGGATGTTGGCTGACAGCCAATTGAATACGAGCCAGCAGCATGCCCAGGTGGCCAAGCCCAACAGCATCTTGGCTTGCCTCAGAAACAGTACGGCCAGCAGAAGTAGGGAAGTGATCACCCACCTGTACTCAGCACTGATGAGGCTCCACCTCAAACAGTGTCTTCAATTTTGGGCCCCTAACTATAGCAAAGGCTTTGATGCGCTTGAGCACGTCCAAAGAAGAATGAAGGTGGTGCAGGGTCTACAGCACAAGCCTTGTAAGGAGCAGCAGAGGGAACTGGAGCTATCTAGCCTGGAGAAAAGGAGGCTGAGGGGGAGACCTCATCACATTCTACAACTACCTGAAAGGAGGCTGTAGCAAGGTGGGCATCAGTCTCTTCTCCTAAATTAACGGCAATACAACAGGAGGAAACTGCCTGAAGTTGCGCCAGGGCAGGTTTTGATCAGGTATTAGGAAAAACTGCTTCACTGAAAGGGTTGCCAAGCATTGGAACAGGCTGCACAGAAGTGGTTGAGTCACCATCCCTGGAGGCATTAAAGCCATACAGACATGGTGCCAAGGGACATGGTTTAGTGGTGGACTGGGTCGTATTACATTAACAGTTGGGCTTGCTGATTTCAAAGGTCCTTTCCAACTGAAACAGTTCTACAATTCATTGTTCTGTCACCTGCTTTAATATCCTCCTAAAAGGCAAGTACACAGAAAACTCTGAATTCCTTCACAGCAGCCAAAACCAGAACAGGCACCAGGGTAATATAAAGGACTTCAACACAGCTGGTGCTTTCTTTCTTTAAAAAGCTGCAGTGAAAGGGTGGTTCTCCCTCCCTCCCCAAAGTTTAAAGTGAAGTTCACCTTACAGTAGGACTGAAAAAAAGTATGAAATGCGAATCCATCTCAGTTGTGAAGCTACTTAAGCCTTTTCTTGAAATGAACGGATCATCTGAAGGAGCCGTGATACTTACTGTTTATAGCCTTCTACATTGAAAGTGGCAGACATTGAGGCTTTTAAGTTATACAACATCTATCCTAAAATACTGGTCTACCAAGTCGTTCCTGCAAGGAATATAGATGGTATACCTGTTAGGAGACTTCAAAAAAAACCCTCTTCCATTAAGGCATGCAAAAGACTCTTGTAAAATACAAAAGGGCAAGTCCTTTTGTTCCTTTGTAAACACTCAAAGATCAGATTGCCTTCATGTAAGAGAGAATTTAGCATCTTGGTTTAGCACACAAATACCTGTAAGAAAAAAAATTATTTCCATTTTGACAGGGAATTAGTGTTTGTGCCAGACAGTCGTTCTAATGGAGACCCAACACCACCATCTGGCTGGCTGGCTCGTTCCAAGAATGATTCTGCCAAGTGGCAAAGCTTGTGAGGAGTATGAAAAGGCCATAGCATCAAGCAGCTCACTGGGACACTTCAGGCAAGACCCATAGAACAAGTGTCACAGCTCTGCAATACAAAGTAAATGCGAGCATTATGGTTTTCTGCCTTGTCTAAACAGCAAAAAGCTCATTATTTAAAGGAGACTTGCATGCTTTTGGGTCGCACGCAGAATGTACGTGCTCTGTGCAAGCAAAGGCAGATCCACAGGACCTCACTGCAGCCTACACGTTAAATCCAGTGGACTGCGTTAATTAATGCAAGAGGTACAAATTTGCAAGAAGCTCCAACTCTGCACCTACTTTGGAAATGCCTTCAGCTACAGCCATATTAAACAGATGTTGCAACTTTCTGAAAGCACCACAAAAAGAGATTTACCTACTGTTTCTGCATTATGCTTATAGGGTACTTCAAAAGAACATTAAAAAGGCATGGTCCTGGTTATAACTTGTTACTTTTACTGGCGTATGCCACAAAATGTACAATTCCCAGATGGGAATAAAAAAAAATTAGTTTCCTAGGGGTGAGAAACAGCTAACCAAACCAGCACAACGTGATCTAATGGAAGAGAAAATAAATGGCAGTCGTAAGGCCCGGGCTATGCATTTCACTGTGATGAGCCTTCTCAGCACACTTTTAAGAATGGTTCCTATCCGGCACCACCATTTCCAACACACTGAACAGTCAACTCGCTCGCCAGATGGTCCTACGGGTAACGCTTGGTCAAATAAACATAAAATATGCACTCAATGAAGTTAGCTTCTGTTTTATCTCTTCTTTAGGTGTTGAGACTCTTCCGTGAGAACTATACATAAGCACTTCCATGTTTTCTTACAGCTGCGACATAAAGCCTCAAATACACCCCAAGGCAATCAAGCCAACTAGAACATAAAGCCAAAATGAAGTTTGCATTTGCAAAGAAACAATTACCTTTATCAATAAACTGGGATCACAGCTTTAACAGCCCGAGTAGGCCATTAGGTACTTAAGACATTGCAAAGGAAAGGTTCCTGATAGTCAGAAAGACTTTTTTAAAACCTATTGAGTTTGTGTAAGATTAAAAAGAACAATTATAAAGAAGCTGGTAACACAGAAGTGAAAGTATAATCAAGCTCCTACCTTTAAAACAGTAGTCTGGGAAAAACATGGCGAACTGGTATTACGGGACCACTTACCACAGTTGTCTTTAGAGACACGGAACAGTCTGAGCAGAGATTATCAGCTTGGCTTTTTCAGATCAATTTGTATTATCAGAACACTGGTACAATTCTGCATAAAGAATTGTTTGTATTTCCTTCTCCTCTCACCCCACCCCCTCTTAATAAAATTATATCCAAAACGCTCCTGAGAAGCAGTCCCTAAGACATGTTTTATGCTGCAGCTGTATTCTCTTAAACCTGCACATCAGTAGCAACTCAGTTCCCTCATCATCACACATTTCACTACCATCTACATCTGGGTAAGCCTCCTTTAGGCCATTACCACTTCTAAACCTTTTGGAAGTCTGAATAGGATTGCATGTCCTGCTTTAAACTCAGGTACACATCATCCTCAACAGGAGAGGCACAATTTTTTTTGCAGTCTGGAGAGAGTGAGGTGTTGGGAGCAGGAGAAGAAAAGCAGACTAAGACCCAACGTTCTCAGTTCTGCTCTTTCCAAACTGCAGCCAACTACAACAAAATCAAGGTTTTTTACTACACATTTATAATAAACTGAATTCTCATACAGGGTAATAAATCTTTAATAGTTTCAACAAATCTTTATTATGCTGTATGTCTTTCTCAAGGTAGCACAAAAATTAATTAGTATTATATTAGCATGTCACTAGAAGTTTGGGAAGCCAAGTCAAAATAAAAATTTATTTTGTTTCAAAACATGACTAAAATCTACATAATTATTAAAATAAGCTTACATATACTCTTTGATTAACAGTTTGCATCACACAAAGACATATTTTAAATGCAGTATTTTCCTCACAATTTTAACATACAGGTATTGCTAAAATTTTTCAAGTAAAAAAAGCATACTCTACTGAGTAGCCAATACAGCTAATTACATTCTTGCATCTTAAGTTACATATAGGAATTTTAGGATTCTCTTAATTGCTTTCCCAAAACGAATAATGATGTTCAAGACTGCAGGTACATAAACTGTCATTAATGAACATAACCACATTTGATTGTGTAGTCTAAGACAACCAGGGCTTAAAGGGCTTCAGTTGAGTTACAACTTGACATCTTCTGTTCCACTGATTAAGAACTCCATTTTATAATACAGCCTCTGGGGTAAGTAACTGCTTCCACTTTTAAACTGCAAGAGGTAACTGGTCAGTATTAGTCACTTAAATTGTGGTTTAAAAAAAAAAAAGCCTAAGTGTAACATGCAAACTGTACCTTAAAGCTCAGAAGAAAATCCACATGCAGCAAACAAACTCAGTGTTTTTCCCATATAAACTCTTTAACATTTCAGTTATCAGGGGAAGCATGCAAACAGTTAATAAAACCTGGAAGCTCAACTATTACAACTTTAAACTACTCAAGTAAAACCAACTGTATTGGAACAGGTAGAACAAGAACACAAACTTCAACTTGAAGCAACTTTTCGAAAATGGTTATGCCGCGTATATCACTAAACTGAACTGCAGTTAACATGAAGTTAATGATTTTAGATACTTTGAAGTCTTTGTTGATCAAACACTTTTGAGTACTGCTCTTCCTTTTCTGAAGTGATGCGCCTTCCTCTCCTGGAATGGGATAGGAGAAGACGGGACAAAAATTTTCTAGGTAATAGTCAGAATAAAGCAACTGAAGTTTCATGAAAGTTATCTCAAGACATTCTATACTCTATGTAACACCCTCCAAAATTGATAAATACAGCCTCTGTATTCCTGCTTTGGAGTACACATTCCTAGTGTGTCACGCATCTGTCCTTTGAAAAAAAGGAAGCAAAGTCTTAAATATAACATTAATAAATGACAGAAATTAAACACCACTCAGAGTGTAATCCAAAACTGCAATCCTACAAAGACTGAACACATACAGCAGAAATATGATGACTAGCTACCAACCTGGACTACAGTTTATTGGTTAAAGCATAGGTATTTTACACAAGGTATAAAGAGCCACCATCCACAGTGGTAGTTCACTGGTGTAAAGACCATCACAGCTCAAACTCCACATCCCCTAGGATGTAAAACTAGGGAGTAACCCACTGCCCTTTCCGCAATTTGTCATTGAGAAGTGATCAGCCAGTCTTATGCTCTACATGTCCACAGGTTGACTGTTCAGCTATTTTTTAATGCAGTTTTGCTTAAATCCATTGAATTCCGTTTCAGCCCTTGTTTCCAGCATTAAGCAACTGGGAGCCAAACCCATACATCTCAGAGTACGTACAAGAAAAAAATTCAAATGGCATTCCAGATATGAATCCCTTCATCTTTATGGTACCTGCAGGTGAACAAACTGAAGGTCAGCTGTGTTCTAGGGATTTAATTTTGCTTTCACAACATACCTTAAAGTAGTCTTCTTGTGATACAAAGGTGTTCCTCAGACGGTTCTCAGGATTAAACAAACAGGATACTACTGTTTGTATGCTCCTGTCCACAGACTTCTGAAATACAGTTATAGGTACATCTACAACAATACTGTTTTTCTTAGTTAGCCCACTACTAGCGATGAGAGCAGGTCACAGGGTTTACTTTACATTCAGGATTCCTCTCAACTGCCTTATGCTTCCTGGGCATTTTGTCTTTTCCTTTTTTTTTTTTTAAGTCTTTTAATCTTTGTAACTTATTATCACCCTTAGATGTTACAACATAACAGTTCTGACCAATGACATGCAAGCTCAGCTGTGGAACAGTCTGATAGATGTAAAATGAAGACCCCTTTAGAAAATTCAATTTAGAGTCAACTGTTGGCCCTGTAGCCGCAAAAGAAAGTGTAGAAGGGAGTAAAACATTACCGATTCAGATGCTTGAAGCTGAAAGTACATCTGTGTGAGACAGCAGGCAATGCTATCTAACCTTTTTTAGTACCTGCAATTCCCCTTGTAATTCTCAGCAGATTAAGTAAAGCCTTGTCACTTAAAAACGCTACTGTACTTAATGAAGTAGAACATCTATTTTATCCAGCCCTCAGCACTATAGACAAGCACTACTAATAGTTTCAAGGAAACACGTGAGGCTGCTGAAGTTACACACAGAAATTGGCCACGGGGGATTGAGTTGCCACTGTAGCCAGTTGCTCAAACCTTCGTTTCTATGATATTGGTCAGAGACCCTCTTCACATAATCCTCACGTGCAAATTTCTGGGAATAGTGTTTATGACAGAAAACATTAAAGCTTTGAGAAAGCACTCACCTTTTGTGGACTGTTAGTAGACGACTGCGTGGGCTCTGGGACAACACATTCTGCCTGCGTAAGTTCTGGATCCTCACTGCAGTGATAGCTTACTGAAGTATAAACCTGTATAGTTTTTTAAATATTGCAGTGTTTGAGTAACACCGGGAAAACATGGGCAGTTGCGCTGTCATTGGTCCTCATATATCCTCACCACCACTTTATCTTCACACTTTTGATAAAAGTTTCACAAGTGGGGAAAATGCTGTACCCTGTTCTATTCAGTGTTACCCTTCCTTCCAAAGAGGATATACTCTAACACGTTTCTTCTCCCCGCTGTAATTACTCTTGAGATTAGCTCCTCAACCTACTTCCTCCATGTATGGCTTTTGCTGTCAAGTGTGAGCAATAAAGGCGTTCACTGAGAATGAGACAACCAGCAAGAAAATTCAAGAGATCAAACACCAAAATTAAATGAAGGAAGGGGAAGCGAAACGTCTACCACCACTGCCCTTCCAAGAAGTTGCTTTTCTCTATACGGTTTCTTTCTTGTTTGAAGCTTCCTTCATGCCAATATACTTCATTTTTTAAGATGTAAAATGGTCTAGAAAAGCAAAAGACATTTTATAGCCTTTTTTTAAAAAAAACCCACAACATTCCCCACTTCCCTCTGCTTACAGTGCAGTGCTGCAATTGGCAATCCAATTTATCAAGCAAAGAGCCTGACAAAGCAGTTACTCTTCATGGAAACATCCTTCCAGAGAGGACTGCTAGCTTTTACAGTCAATTTTATCAGGATTTCAATGTCAGGTTTGAGCATTCTCACTTTTCATGGGCAAATTTATCCCCATCCCCTTCCCCCCCCCCAAAAAAAAGTCACATTTACCCAGACTTGACATCAATCTTAAAGATGTTATTTGTGATTACTTACAGCAACCAGTGTACCACCTGACACTACCCAAAGCCCCTGAACACCGCACTGTAATTTTGAACTGGCAACATTGTGAGACATGGAAGCCTACAGCGTTAGAAGGCTGTTAGGTGCTTTCTGAGCACCATCCCTAACCATCAAAAGGTGTATCATATCTGACCTCATCACAACTGGGGCATTCCCTTTATGAACGGAGAACAAATAGGTAGGAATAAAGGAGTAGACTGAAGGATGAAGTTTCCTATCTCCTTATGTGCCTGTCCTGTCCTCTTTTGAGTCTGGAAAGCATGACCAAGTAGCTTAACTGAGATAGTTCCAGAGAAGTTGTCTGCTCATAAGCAATCAATGTGCACTAAGTAATAATCAAGCTTAAAATATCTAATGAGAACCACCATGCACACCTACTCTAAAAACTTTGCCTTGCTACTATTTAAGTGCTAATAGATACACTGCAGCTGTATCATGTTCATGGATGTTATTAAACATTATTTCAAGCCAACAGGGTAATCAGTATTCTAGTGACTTCTGAACTCTTTTCAGTCCATTTCTTCCCCCAGTAAAGCAAAAAATTCTCACCAACAGAAATACAGACTTCCCATGAAAAAAAAAAAAAGGCTGCATCTCTACTGAGAAGCTCTAAAGAAAGCTTAGTACACGACTGGAAGTGAGCAGGAATGAAGTGTTCTTCTAATATGATCAGAGACGGAAGTGTCAGATGCATTCAGGCAGCAACATATACACGCACAAAGTTCATTTTCTTCACACACATGCAATGCCCTCCATTTACCTTCCACACATTCTACAGACATCTGCTGGGAATTAGCTTGAAAGAATACTGTTCAGAAGAAAATTAAGTACTACAGCTTTTAAACACCTAATAGAAACCATACTCAAATACAAGATTATACCTAAAAAAATAAAAATGCCAAAGATGCAAGTTAAAGTTCCAACATTGTTAAAGAAATACACAGCACTTTTTCCTCTCTTATGGATGTCACTTGTGTAAAGTCACCGAAAGCAAGTAATTTCTTTAGAAGCCATCAGCACCATCTACAGTCTGTAGCAGACTGACAAAGCATTTTAAAAAGGCAGTAGAAAGGAGCTCCAAAAAAAAAAAAATAAGTATTTCCAAAGCAGAGGATTTTGAGGCTTTTTCAATTTATGAAAGTATGGAACCATAAGCAGTAATACTATGCTGATCTTATGACTCAGGATTGCGCATCAGGTCACCACTTACTTTTCTTCCAACTTTTTGTGAAAAGACAGTTCTGTTCATGTTAAAATTCCAGAATTCTGTGACCAGAACGTATGGAGTAACACCACAGANACATGTACCTCACATAGTGTTTAGCACAAGTTCATTCACCAATTCAACTACCTCCTTCCTCTTTTAATTCCAAATTTAAAAAGAAATTAAAATAAGATTTTCTTAAGATTAGGGAAATAAGGGGAATTCCATCAGCCACACCGAAAACATCTCAAACCTCTAGTTACTTCCAGTTACTAAGCTACTCCTAGTTTAGTTCCAGTAACGCCTTATTCACACATTTCACTTATGAGTTCAAAAATCATTATCAGCTG
>VXBO01004236.1:988943-1002327 GCA_013400135.1 Rhinoptilus africanus
CTTTTCTTCCAACTTTTTGTGAAAAGACAGTTGAACAGAACTGTTAATTAAATGTTAAAATTCCAGAATTCTGTGACCAGAACGTATGGAGTAACACCACAGGAAAAACCCCCTATGTCAGTAGGAAATCCTAAACAATTTCCTACTCTATCAGCACCTACAGATTTGTACAGACCATACCACATAAAGATCCAAAACAAGAGTTTGATTTTTTTTTTTATCAAGTTTTCAGAACAGTGTGCTAATGCAGAAGACAAAATTCCAGAAGTTTAACTTGGTAGACTTACCGGAGGCATAACATAATTTCTTTGCTCCNATCCCATATTTACATAGTCTGATAAGACTCAGTGATTCTGTTCTAAGAACTGACATCAACTGCCCACACTATAACATGTATAAATGCAAAGCTTTTTCCCACTGAGAAGAAGTATTAGTGATCCATGTAGTTTTTGCTAATTTGGAAGTTGTTTTATCACTGCGTATTTAAAAAAATCAAACTAAAAAAATAGGCAAAGTTATGTATGCATTAGAATAAAAATATCACCAGTTTTGTTTGCTTTTTTTGTTTCTCATGTGAAGCAGGAGTTGAAGAGAAAAAGAACTCACAGAAAAAGAAACAGAAAGATAAGACTCTGGTTAACACCACTCATTCCATTCAAACACCCTTTCTGTTGCTACTTAAGAATTACATACCTGATAGTTGTAGGCTGGCTGATATCCTACAGGAACCTGCTGCTGAATCAATAAAGCCGGGGAACTGTATGGGTATGTCTGCAAAATACAGCTTTTTTTAAAAACACAACTCTGAAACAAGACAAAGAGGTAACTGTAAAGGTATTTATAAAGTCAGGACCACAGTTTTAGAAATATGTAGTCACATTGCTACTTCAATTCCTGTTTCAGACTAGCTTCGTTATTTAAAAGCAACTTTACAGATTTCCCATGGGGATTCAGCACTTCAGGCACTAAAAATCTCAAGAAAGTAGGATTCTAAACTGTATTACTTATCTAAAAAATCTCCCATCTACGTAGCTGGTCTTTCAAGTTGTTTCAGAAGTACAACTCACCTCATGAACTTTCTAAAATAGACCTGAAACAGACCAACTACCATGAAATAAGGTACTATTGCCCGAGGATCAGTTCTTTAAGTCAAAGGCAGGCCAAGTATTACAATTCAGAAAGTTTCACAGCATTTCTTCACTCCAAGTATTCTGACACAGTGTTAATCTGGAATATTCTCAGCTTCTTCAGCTAATTTTTAAGACACATTCCAGCATTTAAGAGAACCAGTTCCTCCTATGCTATTTCACTGTCCCAATAGAGAATCAGCAAGAGTATTACTATCAAACTCCCTGCCTTGAGAAAAAAAGAGTATTTGAGTCACTGCAGTGCACTCATCTGCACTTGCTTAAAAAAAGATATACAAAACAGAATCAATCTGCAATTAATACTGTCTTACTGTACTGCCATATCATACAGGGTTAATACAGGAAGAGACTATAACTTTGAAGCCTTTCTCTTCACAGTACAGGACTCACAAGGCCAGAAGTACTCTGCCTACACCTCAGCGAAAACACTCACTAAAGTACCAATAAAGTGGTGTCCTGTAGGCATAACGTACCGGTCACAGCTGCTAACAGCAGATGCCATCACAAAGTGTTCTTACAAAGACACAACAGCAGTTCAGAAACAAGAATTTATTTGGCTAGGAGGGTTAAAAAAACAGGCACCACAGCCAACTTCCAGTTCCATAGTTGTTTTAAAAAAAAATACATTTTAAAGTTTGTGGTTTATTTTGAGGCAGGGCAGCTGTGTATGAAATATATGGATACATTCGATTTGTGAAGTTTATCTGTGACAACTGACAAGATCACTTAAGAACCGTTATGTAATTAGTTCTTAGTTCTACCTTCAGCAATTTTCTCATTCCAGAAATGCAAATCATCTCCCCATCTTTTGTTTTATAAAGAGATCACATCAGTGAATAAATTTTTCAAAGTTGTTAGCATTCTTTTGAAGTAGTTCGAAGTTGGGTGCATCTTATTGGGGAAAGTAACACGAGAACAAGTGGGTATGCTAAGATTGGAATCTCAATACATATTCCTGCAGTTGTATGTGCTCACACCTTCAAAAAATACCTAATTGTGATTGAAATCAGTGGCATGAACAGCCTTACCTGAACATACTGTGTTACTGGGCTCACTACAGGTGGAGGCTGCACGTATGTCTCTGTATTTTGATTACCCCATACACTATGGAACTGTGGTGCAGGAGGATTGAAGACTAATGGTCTGGGATGCACATAAGAACCTTGTTTCAAAGCAAAGAAAAAATAAAGTATTTAGACATTTTCACATGTATTTCATTTATAATCAGAATTCAAGCTGCAAAAAACTTCAGTGTTTTAAATTTAACACTATCTGTATTGTGCTACTAACCTGAGTTTTATAATCAAACCTGTCCAACATCACACAAGTAGTGAGGTCATAAAATTCGGAACTGAAGTTTAATTGTAATATACATACATGAGATAAAAAGGATTTGCAATAATGTTGATGTATAATTAAGAAAAAACAAATTGGGAATGCATACTTGTTGTATGAACAGAATTTTTTATATATACTTACACAAGTTTTGCTGCTTTCTAATCGCTGGCCCCAGTTTCAGCTTTTTGCCATGAAAGTTGATTTGTGACTGAAAGACAGGTTATTCTGTAAGCTGGGGAATCAGTGAGGTGGGTGGTTTGGTTTTTAAAAAGACAGTACTCTGCTTCTGCAACACAGGATCATCAACTCGCAGAGGTTCAACACCCTCTGTTCTCCTCTCCTACCTCAACACCTTAGACCTTTTAACTTTAGTTTCCCAAAATGCTCTCAGCACACCCATCTGCCTACTCACTGACTTTCCAAACCCATTAAATATCACTGGCCTCAACAGCAACGTGCACTACTAGTAGTTTGCAACTACGTATTAGCTGACTGTCAGCCTTCTGGATTTATACACAGATTCAAACTATTCTTGCCTCAGTAAGGATATTACTGTAGAGTGATCACAATCTAGGCTCCCTTGAAACCCTATTTACATCATTATTTACCTTCCTTCCCAACAAACTTCCTAACAGGCTTCACTTAACATGTTAGAGGCTGTTCACCTAGTATTAAAGGGAATGGAAGGCTGTCCAAGAACTACTGTTTACCTACACACTACTGTATTCTCTCTAGAGAAATTTTCACATGCATTCCTCCAGAACATCCGACAAACATGCTGCTATTTTACAGCTTTTTTTGCCAAAGCACTTATCATGCAGCACACAGGCTGATCAAGGAAGAGTGAAACTGAAATATGGTTCACATGTTCTTTCAAGACCCAAGCCCAGGAATACAAGCATCTGAAAGACCTGAACAACTTGGTTGGAAGCACTCCTCAATAGTCTGCAAATGCCTCAGACACACCTAACTTCTTATTCTGCAAGTTCTGCCCAAAACGCTAGCTTACATAGAAGGCAGGATTTCAGGCTATCAATCACTGAGTGCTGTTTTGCCAGCACAGTAACTGGGGCCATGACAAAAGGACACAAGAATTTCAAGGGCCTTCCCTCCCTGCAGAAGTTGAATTCTGTATTCTTCAGCAAAACTGCTTAATTTGAAAAAAAAGAACATTCACCGATGGATGTAGGCCAAAATGGTACCGCAACATCCTTACACTTCAAGGTCTAGTTGGACTGACTGTAGAAGAGGGCCTGTAAGATTTTGTTCTCTATAAGATTACAGTTAAAGTCTGTAGTATAGGAAGTTGCTTTAATATATGGATTTAAGCAGATTAGTATTTATTCAGGTACTAAGGAACTTCTCCACACAAAACTCTCGAAAGAGAATTCACCTTTGGGTCTGATCTCACATTCTGTCAAGATGGTGACAAGAGACATGTTTATGTACATATGAAGATGTGCATAGCACATATGATACTACCTAAAGTAGGTATTCTGTTACAGTTCAGAGGGCTACAGTGAGATTTACAAGTGCTTTACACAACACAAGTGAAAAGATTTTTGTTTTACCCCAACTAAAACAAATTGGTACCAAGTATGAAAACAGTATTAGATGCAGATAAATAGCCCATCTAGATTCCATCTTATGTAATACTCAGGACTTGCCTGCTTCAGAAGAAAATACGCAGTTTGCATCTTAACAGACACCCCACTAAGTTTTTTCTCCAATTTCTGTTACAGAAAAGTGCTTTAACAGGTAAGAGCAACTTTACTGACAATTCTAAAAATAAGCAGAATAGTGATATTAAAAAAAGTCTTGTTTGATTATCTTCTCATGCTGATAAAACAGAATAAAGTAAGATGTGGGTGGAAAAAAAAAGGTGAGATACCCTAAACAGCTTGACAGGTGCCTTTTTTTTTGATCCTGCAATCCTGTTGTGCCTAGAACCATTCAACCTTTTCTACCTGGGCAACAAGAGCTCTGGGAAGACAAGGCCTCCCCTCAAAGCAGAAGGTAGCTTACTACTCTGAACCACAAACAGATTCACTGTGGACAAGACTGCAGTTACAAATCGAATCAGACTTAAACCAGAATAAAAATACTTTCAGGTTGCACACAGTTACAGAGCTAGGGAGATAAACACAGGCATCTCCGGTGATTCTAACCACGGAGAGGCTTTGTCTTGTTCATTTACATGAAGTATTGTGACTACGTGGTACAGATAATGCCTGAAATGGTTTAGTGAGGGTATCTTAGCTTATGACTTGAGATTTAAAATGCAGATGTTCCTTCTTTCCCTTTTTCCATCCCCTCCAGAAGCCAACAACAGCTGTGTAAGGTGACTTCTATAGGGATGTGCTTCTTCCCGACAAGGTACAATATGTAGTACTGCCTGTACACCTGAAATCTGCACTGAAAAGACAATCTGCCATATACCTCTGTGCCTTGCAAGATGTCTGATACACAAAGTCACATCAGTGAGTACTACATTAACAGAGATACACTGAGGGCTTTTAGTTTCAAAGAAACGCACACAAAGTCAGCAACGTATATGGCTCAAATGACACGGCTACCCAAGGTCTCTACAGACACTGTTACCTCAGAGCAAGCATTCCACAGTGATCTAGTACAGTTAAGTGTAACCCATACTAAAAAAAAAAATATTCTCATATAGAGTCTGCTGATCAATACAGCAGTATTTTCGTCAGCTTACCATGAGAGTTAAAGAACATTTAAGCGTCTGAAATTTTTTGGTGAGACTCAAGAATACCCTACTGGAGTTTCACCACTCTCCACTTTGTTCAAACATGTTCTCCTCCCCCTAAGGTAGCTAGACAGGAGTCCTCAACACCAGAAGGTCATGGACGTGTTAGAGCAGGCCCAGAGGAGGGCCACGAAGACAGTCAGGGGCTGGAGCACCTCTCCTATGAGGACAGGCTGAGAGAGTCGGGGTTGTTCAGCCTGGAGAAGAGAAGGCTCCAGAGACACCTTGTAATAGCTTTCCAGTATCTGAAGGGGGCCTACAAGAAAGCTGTAGAGGGACTTCTTACAAGGACATGTAGTGACAGGACATGGGGTAATGGCTTCAACTGGAAGAAAGTAGATTTAGAGTAGGTAGCAGGAAGAAGTTTTTCACTCTAGGATGGTGAGGCACTGAAACAGGTTGCCCAGGGAAGTTGTGGATGCCCTCTACCTGGAAACGTTCAAGTCCAGGCTGGATGGGGCTTTGAGCAACCTGCTCCAGTGGGAGGTGTCCCTGCCCATGGCAGGGGGTTGGACTAGACCATCTTTAAGGTCCCTTCAAACTTAAACCACTCTATGATTCTAAACACATCTGAGCATTATCACAGGAACACTAAATTTGTGCCTGGCACGTTTATCTGGATTTGTCTTTCTCATCTACATCCCTATCCAGGAGCTTCTGAAGCAAATGAGAGACTGTTCCTCCAGAGAGATGGAGAGTTTTCTGAGGCAAAGACTACAGAGAGGGAAATACTTCAATATGTTTTACTTTCACAGTTGTTGCACCGATTCTGAACTCTAAGAGCAAAACTAGAGCTGTAACAGTCCTAACTCTTTATCTCCTGTATGAACTACAAGAAAACCATGAGACATGTGAACAGTTGCATCTTAGAGTCAAGGAAGTGTAAAAAAAGTACTTGCAGTATGTGCAACATCTAAATGCACAAATACCACAAGAGAGAAACAGAACTTTCAACTGCTGAGACTGAAGTAAAAAAACCAATGCTGTTCTCTATGTTACTGCTATTCCCAGTAATAACGCTGACAAGTCTATGTATCTGCCATAAGCAGCACAAGGGGTTCATGACAATGATCCAATACAGAAAGCAAGCAGCAAAAATACATGAGGCTTTCAAGCATATAAATAAATGAGAACAACTAAAAATACGACGACATAAGATGTTCAAGCACACCAAGGCTACAACTAATTTTATTTCTTACTTAAGTAAACATACAAGATTCTACCTCCAGTAGAGATTTTAGCAAGCTTACTTTTTGGGCAGCCCTACTTTCCTTGTCCTAATTTACTCTACAGGGTACGAGACTTGGTTTCCCCTGAACATGTCTCCAGCCTTCACCTATAAGCTTCTTCAGATAATTTAGGCAAAGAGCTTACTTCTACTATTTTTTGAACATCCACATTCTCCAGGAAAGATACAAATCCGTACCTGAAAAGAAAAAAGGTTATTCAATAACTCGATTTTCATCTGTTTGTTAGCTAAGTTATTTTGAACATGACCAGTTAACAGCATACATGCATGCCAAAATTATCAAGTAGAACATTAGTTTATAATTCAGCATTAAAACGTATTTACTGCTAACTAGCAGCACATACTACTGGGACAGGTGAAAGGAACCGAATCCCAGATTCTAGAACAATACTAAATCAATATAAGGGCTATTTTTCCATTTCCGTTACTCAAAGTGAACATTATTGTTGATATTACTAACTCAGAAAGTAAAAAAAAAAAAAGAAACCAAACCTTTTAAGATCCGAATCAAATTTTGTGTTTACTACGAGGTTTGAATGAAAGCACGCATTACAGAAGTGGTGATGCCAGTGCAGTAAGTGATCCTTGAAGAGGTTTTTCATTTTATTTCACTGTCCCCTAGGTTATCTAGTCTATAAGACGAGTAATTTCAGAGCACTGAAGGAACAGGTTTTTTAATCGATGGAGTATGCCAATTCCTTACTGATACTCAGAACGTACAACGGCTACTGGCACAGCAGAATACACCATGAAGACTAGCAAGGGAAAGGAGGAAATAAAACGTATTTCTAGCTCGTGCGTTACCACATATGCCTAAGAAAAAACATGGATTTTTAGGATGTCCTTACAGGATCTTAAGAAAAAATGGGCTGGAATAAACCTCCAGAGCGTTCTCAAAAGCAGGGATAATCCCAAACTGGAAGAGCTACCCCAAACTCAGAACTAAGGTCCTATACATCCTTATTTAAGTGTTTTACCACAGACAACTCAGAATTCTTCTATATCCAATGGGAATTTCTTTTGCTTCAACTTTGTTCACTAACTTACGTTTCGCTCTTCACCCAAATGCATTTGGTTGTTTTCTCTACAACTTATCCCTGAGTGTCAGAAGACTGCAGTCCCATTACCCTGAATAAACCATCTACCCCTTCTCTTAACAGGGATGGTTTGCTCCAGCCATCAGACGAGCCCTACAGAGAAACTGTCTGCAGAAGCATCACACAGGTTCCAAGCTTTGTCTCCACTGGTTAAGTGGAATAATAATAAAATTAAGTGACAATAACCCTCTCTTCCCTGAACAGATAGGCTGAAGTCAGAAAAATCAGGCCGTTACAAGATTATACAAATTTAGGGGCAACCTAGGTTTCACAGTGTTAACTCAAAACAGAAAACTGCAGCTAGCATTAAGGTTTAAGCACGTCAAGTGTGTTGGTAAATAGCTGCTCATATAATCGATGACAAATTATGTCCACATCAACAGCAATTTCAAAGAACTATTCGTTCTACTCACCCTTTGGAAACACCAGTTCTGTCAGTGATTATTTTCACCTCTTTCACAGTACCATATCGTTCGAAGAAACTCCGAATATCTGCTTCATTCATCTAAAAGAAACAAAGTCTTAAACTTCTTTAAACACATTCAACTGTTTCTAACTGATTTAAAGCAGACAGTACCATTTTTAAACCCATCTTCTACTACAAAAAACTACAGTTACTCATGTGTTCCAAAATTCTCTCATGACACTGCAATACTTAAAGATTGGTAAAGACACACATTAAAAAAAACTAACCCAGGAGTTAAATTCCCATTTCCTTCCCACTGAAGTGCCCTGCTCCTATCTTAAACAATTAAAAGTATACAATACCCTTATATCAATTCCACCAACAAAGACTGTGTTTGGCATGATTTTTCCTTCTGGTAAAACATATCCTTGACTGGTTGTTGACAAACGGGTGTTATCCTCTGAGACACCTGCACACTGGGCCTCCACATTTGCAGACTGAAAAATTTAAAAAGAAATACATATTCCAGTCAAATTATGATAGCACACTAAGATACAAGAATGCCTTCATGTTCCTACAGATATAGCATGGGACAATGAATTTCAATAGCACCTTTCCAATTACTTAAAGCAAGTACTTGCTGCAACTAGACCATTCATTGAAAAAAGTTATTATTCTAAGCAGCTAGACCTAACCTAGGCCACGTTAAGTAGCCATTCTGACTATACAGAGCTTTATGACCAGTGTTGCTACTGCCAGACACACAGTAAGAACGCCAACATAACTCATTTCAGAACTTTGCCAAATTCCTTTCAGATGTAGGCAAGAAATTAAATTCATTAATAATATGATTTCCTGTAAATTGATTATTCAATAGAATAAATTTCATCATCTTCCTGGTCAAAAGCTTTAAATACTTGAGATGGAAGTAAGCTTACAAACAGACTTAGAGCACAGGTAATAGGGTTATACTACAAGTTAACTGTAAGAAGAACTATCGGACCTTAATGGGATAGGGATATTCATGCTTTTCATTTTCTCAGAATAAAAAAAGACTTTGTCAGTTTAACTACAACAGGAATATGAATGACTACAAACTTGTTCCCAAGTTGCCTGCAAAGCAGGATTTTAAGAATGCACTGCATGTACTGAAGCACTGCAAAGAATGTTAAGCTTATAAAGCAACTACAGTCAAGATATGCTGTGCACACCCAGGCTTCAGATGCACCCTTTTGGTCCTAGAGCATTTTGTCACAACATAGGAGTTACGGGTTTATTCAGTGCAGAGGAAGATACGATGCTTCCTAAGCAAAGAGTAATTCAGCATTTGGTTCAGATGAACAGATCACATGCAATTCTACTTCTTGTTACTGATGCTAGCAAAGATGCCTTCCCTACTCTGAAGCCTGTTTTACCAAAGGTACATAAAAGAACTAAACCACATCATTAGCACCACAGGCACTGCAAACTCTAGCCCCTTTTATTTTCTACCCTCCTGAATTAACGGTTCTAATTATGTGCCATACTTGCCCTGGGGCTGGCAAGAACATAAACCACTCTTTACTAGGTCAGTGTTACTCATCCCTCTGTACTGGTACACTCTGAAACACTTAAGCTTCTTACAATTCAACTGGTGTGGCACCATCCCTACTTCAGATAACTTTGATTTAGTCAAAATTTAAAATATCTGGTATTTTGAAACCTAGTAATTTGCAATAGGTAGCATCCAATTTTCCAACGTAACAATTTTCACATTTAATGCAACTGTGAGTGACAAGTACTCATTCAAACTGAACATCCAGCAAGGGAATGAGAAAATTGCAAGAACCAAACTATACATGTGGCATTGGGTTGCCTAGCAATTAAACCAAGGCCAAAACTAGAATTCAGCCTTCTAAATATGATTTCAGCATATCTGAAACAGATTAACAACACACCATTACTAAAAGCCAGAGAGGGCTTGCCCCATTTCTGCACCTCCTCTATACTAACAAATTCTAATACTCACCAGTTAAAATCAAGCTGGCTCAACTCAATTTGGTAGGAAAGTGCAGGTTTTCACCTAATTAGTATTCTGCTATCGTACAGAACTCCATCAGCTTACTATGCTATCAGACAAGCACCAAATCCACCTCAGGATCAGTGGATGCAGAAGAGGAAGTGCAGGTGGGAGAAGGCTTAGCCTCTTCTTCTGAGAAGCAGTAAGCCATCAATTCATTTCAAAACCATTTCACGAAGCTATACCTTAGACAGAATCTGATTCAATCATATCAAATACCGTTTCCTACACTCAATTTACTCACCAACTGTGCTTCCTACTGCAAAAATCATTCCCTTCCCTTCATCCTCTAAGAAGTCCCTCTACCTTCCAGTGACGTTGGAAACTACAACTTCCACGGTTCACAATAGTAAAGATTGTGTAATAGAACATTTCTGCTGTATACAGAGAAAGGGTAGTTCCCCTCCTGTTCTACCGGAACATCCCTGCAGAAGGAAGTCAAGCCTGCGTTTCACAGGAGAAAAATTCTGTAGCACTTTTCAGACAAATCCACTTCTGATTCAAGCTCATTCTGTAGGTATGTAA
Source organism: Rhinoptilus africanus (assembly GCA_013400135.1). Classification (NCBI taxonomy): domain Eukaryota; kingdom Metazoa; phylum Chordata; class Aves; order Charadriiformes; family Glareolidae; genus Rhinoptilus; species Rhinoptilus africanus. Next base: position 999,533 of record VXBO01004236.1, read on the forward strand.
ACGCCTGTGCTAGCATAGGAACACGAGGGCAAAATGAAGCAAGATGCAAAAAGACAACCACTTCTCTACACCCAGCTAAAAGGGCATTTCAACTGAAATCCGAGATGAAACTGCAACTCTACAGCAACCTTAAGCCAACTTGTTGGCTTCTACTTCTTTCTGGAAGAAAAGAAAGCAGCATTTGGTTCTCACACTGACAATACGGAACACAATTTTCAAGGCAAATACACTTCCTTAATGCTGTTACACATTAAATATCCAAAAGAAAGAGCAAATAGGATATTTAGGCATTCTGATAAATTGGTAAACGTCAAAAATAAGCTGCGAGATCTGTTAATACATTTATTTCTCAGAACTTGAAAAGGAGCTGTCGCTGACAAACACAGTGGTAAAAGTCTTATGGTATGAAGACAGGAAACAAAATCTGCTCCTTTCAAAGTTACTTTTCAAGTCTTCAGTACTACAGTACAAATCTTTTGCCCAGTCAAAAACGCATTGCCCTTTCACCAGCACAATTTTAACTGTTATTTTACTACCCAATATGGCATTAAGTAAACAATTGTACTTCTACATATAGTATGGGCAAAAAACTCACGTTACTGCTGAATTAGTGATTCAGCAAGCCTAAACCACCTTAAGTTTTCAAAATCTGGAGAATCTTGAAGTTGATGAATTGGCTAACCCTAAAATTAACCCATCAGCTGAAGTTACCCAACCCTTCAAGAATACTTTAAGTGGGTATTTTTTGTCTATTAATCTCAAAAAGTATCTTTGAAATCAAATTTCTAGATGCCAGGAAACTTAGGGCTTACTCAGTTTTTCAGTTTGCTGAAGTTAACAGGTTTTTCCCCTTTCTCTCATCACAAGGTGAATTTAATCACTGCATTATTTTAGCAAGCGTGAAGCTGAAGTTGATGCAAGGAAATGAGATTAAACTCTTAATTGCCGTAATCATGAGTCTAGTTAGACCTCCGGAAAAAGAAAGAAAAAAAAAGAAAAAGCCCACAGTTAGGGCCAGGCGGTGGAAATACCTAGCTCACCAAGTGGGTTACAAATGTCACTTGGTCTTATGCATATCTAGGAGAGGAACAGCTTTTTTCTTTTGGCCACAGGAGTCCCTGATTTCTCAAGTCTTCTCCCCGTTTCTCCCTGACTTCACACACTCTTTTGTGTAAAAAAAAAAAAAAAAGCCCTACTTTTATGTAGAAGTGTCTGCGTTACAGTAGCAAATTCAATTTTTCAAATTAAAGTAAGAAATCCTGAACAAGAAACGTCACGGTGAAGGAGCAAGGTGCGGCTTCAGGCGACAACTGCCACTGACCACAGGGAGCCCCACAACGCGCTACGCGAAGCAACTTTTCCTGGCAGGTTGGGGAGAAGAAAAAAAAAAAAAAAAAAAAAAAAAAAAAAAAAAGCCCTACTTTTATGTAGAAGTGTCTGCGTTACAGTAGCAAATTCAATTTTTCAAATTAAAGTAAGAAATCCTGAACAAGAAACGTCACGGTGAAGGAGCAAGGTGCGGCTTCAGGCGACAACTGCCACTGACCACAGGGAGCCCCACAACGCGCTACGCGAAGCAACTTTTCCTGGCAGGTTGGGGAGAAGAAAAAAAAAAAAAAAGCCCTACTTTTATGTAGAAGTGTCTGCGTTACAGTAGCAAATTCAATTTTTCAAATTAAAGTAAGAAATCCTGAACAAGAAACGTCACGGTGAAGGAGCAAGGTGCGGCTTCAGGCGACAACTGCCACTGACCACAGGGAGCCCCACAACGCGCTACGCGAAGCAACTTTTCCTGGCAGGTTGGGGAGAAGAAAAAAAAAAAAAAAGCCCTACTTTTATGTAGAAGTGTCTGCGTTACAGTAGCAAATTCAATTTTTCAAATTAAAGTAAGAAATCCTGAACAAGAAACGTCACGGTGAAGGAGCAAGGTGCGGCTTCAGGCGACAACTGCCACTGACCACAGGGAGCCCCACAACGCGCTACGCGAAGCAACTTTTCCTGGCAGGTTGGGGAGAAGAAAAAAAAAAAAAAAGCCCTACTTTTATGTAGAAGTGTCTGCGTTACAGTAGCAAATTCAATTTTTCAAATTAAAGTAAGAAATCCTGAACAAGAAACGTCACGGTGAAGGAGCAAGGTGCGGCTTCAGGCGACAACTGCCACTGACCACAGGGAGCCCCACAACGCGCTACGCGAAGCAACTTTTCCTGGCAGGTTGGGGAGAAGAAAAAAAAAAAAAAAAAAAAAAAAAAAAAAAGTAGTAGACATTGTATTTTTCAATTTAAACATTTAAAACTCCCGATATATGTCCATCTGTGCAGACTTTCTGTGCCCAGAGACCGGTTACCATGACAGCACAGCGCCCGGAGAGAGAAGACGGCTCCGAGCAGCGGGAGGACGGTGCCGGCTCCCCGCGAGGCGCCAGGTGGAGCCACCGCTCAAGGCCTCTCGCGCGCTCCCACGCCAGCGCCTGCGACTTACAAGGCTTAACTTTTCGTTNGGCCTCACGTCCTGTGGGCTTCGCGCCTCGCCCAATGGCCTCGGTACCAGGCGAGGCGCTGGGGAAGAAAACTTAAAGCTCCTCAAGCGATGCGGGGACGAGGGGAAGGCGCCCTTCTGAGGACGACGGAAGCTGTTTGACATCTCCCGACGCCCGGGGCAAGGGTTCCCTCCCGACCCTAACGGCGAGCTGGGGACAGGCGGAGCCGCCCGGCCCGGCGAGGCCGTGCGCAGAGCGGGAAGCGCCCGGCGCGGCGCCATGTGGCGGGGCCGCCCCCAAACGGCCGCTCCTGGTGTGG
>VXBO01004236.1:1005144-1078462 GCA_013400135.1 Rhinoptilus africanus
TTAGACTTACTGGTAAATCAGAATAATTCAGGGAGTGTCTCTGGTTTGGGTTCTGATAGACTGCAGCGGGTGAGAGGATTCTAAAAAAAAATCTGATGAAAAATTATCAATCTGATTACAAAAAGTAGTGGTTACAGCTTACAATTTAATAGTCAGAAGTACATACCTTAAAGATCAGATTAGATTTAGCCTTCATAGGTGTAGAACTAAAACTGGATAGCAAGAATATCATACAGCATTTCAATTTTAATAGCATTTCTTGGAACTCTTCTTCAACTTTGGATCCTTGAGAATCATGTTAAGTCTTTCTGTAAAGCTAAAGCAGCTAACTGCTCTTGGGAAATAATGTCAATATGAAAAGAAGGACATAAAAGAGATTCAGGCTATTAGGTTAAGAAATATAGAAGGCTCCAATTTTTAGACAGCTAGGCAAGCTGAAAAAGATGCTGAGTTACCAAATATTATTTGAATGTCTGTTTTCTGAGTTTCCTGTTTCGTATTGAAGAGAATGCCACATGCATTTCACAGCAGTCAGCTTTAAAGGATCATGCTGTATCTAGTTAAATTTTGGACATTTCCTTTACTGCTGTTTGCATTGGGGTAGCTATTTAAGGGAATATACCATAATGTTGTGATGAACATCTGTATTCAAAAAAAATAATTACATACTGTTGTAATTCTCATTGAAATCTCTAGTAGAGTTTCCTTTGCTTTCAGTAATCAGCATCGTAAAATCCTTTGAAATGTAATGATCGTTTGCTGACTGATTTTTTTATTTTACTTTTTTTTTTTATTTCCCCTCTAACTCCATAAGAAGTAATGGAACACAAGTAACTTACTTTTAAAAGACATTGAATTTCTGCCTGTATAAAATTCCAATAAAATTACTTTTTTTCCTTGGCTTGGATGAAAACTGGACTATTATTTTGAACACTAATACATTGCCTTAATTTTCAGTAGTGGAATTCCCTTGGGAGCTTATTTTCTAGAAGTTGCATTGTTTTAGAACACTTTGATTAGACTGATAATAAATTCAACTCAATACTATATACAGGCAATAGTTCAGTGAATATGTAATATCTAAACTGTACGCACTTGAGTTACCCATAATCTAGGATGGCACAATGCTGAATTCAATGTATGAAATTGTTCTGTGGTTGTCCTAGTTATATTTAACACTAACAGTTAATTGTGATAAGCCTTTAGGCATTGAAATTCTGGCTAGTTTATTAAATTTTAAACTGAATAACTTTACCACTGTAGGAAAGCTGATACATGCTTCATCTTGTACTATGGCGTGTGGCATAACTGAAAACTTATATTGTACAGATATATATTATTCTTTATCCAAATATTTTACACTAACGAATCACGTAGGAACATACAAAAATGGCTACACATGGTTCAGATCAGAAGTCCCTCCAGTTCAGTAGCTCTGTTCGTGACAGCCAGCAGGAGTGCTTAGGGAAAGGATGTCTAGCCAGTGATTTTTCAAGACAGTGTAGAGTGATTTTTCTTGCTTGTATTCTCTCCTTGTGCTTGGCAACCTCGAAAGCATTTCTTGAAGTCTCTTAATTACTTTATTTGATAGTACTTGATGATCTTTCCTGTAAATTTCTCCGGTCACTTTTTGAACTCAACTTCCACTTAGGCCTGCAGGACAAGAGTTTGGCACTGGGTGCCACAAGGCAAATAGGCATTGTTTAGAAAAAGTACTTGTTTGCTTAAGCTTTTCTCCTGATAATTTAATTAGAGCCATCTCATTCATGACCTAACAGCACAAGTTTGTCCTTTTGTCAGATTTTGATGCCATGCATGATTTTATAGGCCTTTCTCCCGGCTGCCTTTCAGTTGTCTCAGCTTTCAGTGTGAAGTGTCTTAACTGTGTTCCCGCTGCCCTTTCCTCCCCAGGCCAGTGCCTTGCAGAATGGGTGAGTGGCCAGCTGCCTTGGCTTGCTCAGCCTCTCACAGGGCAGCAGCTCAGACGCTTGTTTAAAGTGATTTATTTGTCTCCCTGTGTCACTGACTGATAAGCATATCAGCAAAGCCTCAGCTACAGCAGGCCACAGTCAGCACAGAGCTTCCCAGCCTTTCCAGGCCCAAAGCTGCACTCCAAACGGAGATCCAGAGTACTCTTGCCTAAGTGTGATGAGACCACTGAGTCAGCTGGAGCTTGGAAGTGGGTATCTCTAGGTCTTTTCCTTAAAATGAGTTCCCCAAAGGTCAAAAAGGTTTAAACAACAAAAGACTGGCTTTGTTCGAACTGGTAACTAAACAGGACGAGGGATATTTTTTTTTCCCCCTGAAAGAATAAAAGACTAAATAAGACAGAATAGAAATAAAAATAGTTTATTAAAAAATCTCCCCTTGCCATCCTATACTTCCATAAATCAACTTTGTTAAGAGGTGGGAAGCCAGTGAGCTGACTGGAGCTGAGAGGATAGGCGAGAGCTGCTCTGAGTTGGAACAAATTGTACACACCCTCTCGTTTCTAAGAGGTATTTTCATTGCAAGGGGAGTTTGAGTATCTGTCTGCTTTTCTCATTAGTTTCTTGGGTGTGCTGCAGGTTCTTGTACCTTTTCTCTAACCCTGCTCTGAAAACTTTTCTTCCTTGAGCATGGCAAGGAGTGCTAGTTGTTTGCAATGAGAGGAGCTGCGTCCCTTCCTTCAGGGAATTTCATCTTAGTGCCTCTTGTGTTAAAAGAACAGAATGTAGAAGCTAGAACAGACATACAGAACAAATACTGTCAGTCACACAGATTTCACTGTATGATGGCATTACTAATGTCATCTCGTCGCTCCCTTGCAGAGCATCACCCTTCCATCTGTTACAGATGAAAGAGGAGGAGGAAAAGCGGCATCCTGTAATGGTTTTCTCTATACTCCAGAGTGGGATGCCAGCCCAGTTGGACACATACACCCATGGCTCAGAGAACACTCTCAACTGTCTGCCTTGGCCCTGATTTAACACATCTTTTGCCCAGCTGTCTGCTTTGGAAAGATTTCGGTGTGCTTCTGAGTCTAATGGCTGTTCATGTGGTGCATTACATACTGTGGATAGTTCTTTCTGGAGAAACACTAAAAATCTCCCTGCAGTTCAGTACTGTTGAGAACTAAAATGTTTATCCTCTTACGCCTCTGAGTCCAAAGACACCTTTTTTTTATACTGTTGGAACCAATCTTTATTGCCTAAATTTCAGCCAATACCTCAGCAAAGCAATGACTTCCACAGAGTCTGTGTTTTATATTTGATTAAACAAACCCAACAATTTGATTTTTATCATTCTTCATTTTTATAAAAATGATCAACTGAAAAGGATAGAACTGAAAGAGGGGCAGTGGTACTTTTAAACCTTCTCTTATACAAAATCCTCATTCAAAATGCTATTTACGGTATATGTTATAAATGTTTTGACCTTCTTATTCCTGACCACAGATTAAAAATCACATAGACATTTGACATGATTGACAATAGTGGGCTGTAATCCACATATCCAGATTCTTGTATGATAGTATATAGAATTGAGAAAGTCTAAAAAGAAAACTTAGTACATTGAATGTGCAGATGTATGCTTGTATGTTGAATCTTGGGCAAATCTTTCTGATTTTGGGCTGTTTTCATTTATGACTTGAAGTGTATGGGCTTCTGTATCTTGTGATCTTTTAGATCTCTTGATCCTGATTTCTAGCTGAAGGTTTTGACTTCCTCGTGCACTGAACTCTGCCTACTGGGTTTATTACTCTCTTAAATTCAAGCAAACTGTATTCTACTTTCCCTGAAAGTTTCTATCCTGTGTGTTGACACTATGACGAAGATGGAAAAACAGCAGTGCATCCTTGCCATTTTTGCACCTGTAAGGAATAACTACTCGATATAAAAACCTAGTACTGGGTTCCTTACATCAATGCTGACTGCCACATTTGCAGACAGCAAGTGAGAACCCACACTCTTTTTTGGAAGCAAAGTAGCTGATCCGTACTTAGGGTAAAAGGGCTTATAACACTGGTTTAAACTCTTTCTGCTGCCCCATCAGTTTACTACAGGACACTCCCTCCCTGCTGGAAAAGGCATTAAACTTCTCTCTTGCCTTGGAAGATGTCCCACCTCTCATGTAATGAGTCACCTAAAACCTTTCCCTAGTCACCAAACAGCAACATTTGGTATGGTATGAGGCTGCTTGAGTTTATTTATGGATGCCAGTAGGTTGACATCTTCGCGACTGAAGTGAGAAGGAAGAGGAAGATGAACGATATTTATCACCTGCTGAGCTCAGTAGCTCAGAATTAAATATTTACAGTAAACACTACATTTCTGGCATGTGTTCTCCTTTCTTACACAAAGAGTTAAACAGTCAACAGTGGGATATTTGAGTTGTCGTTGGTTATTTGTGAGTTAATAGCAGCTTGAGTGAGCTCTTTAACAGCTATTCGACCAGTAACTGCAGACTTTTTAAAGACCCAGTACTGAATAGTTGAGGATTATTTGCATATGACTGTCTACAATTGGCAAGTTTGCTGGTAGAGCTACCCTTGTGGTGGTCATATCAACAAAGTCTGATGATGTAAACACAATTCATGTCTACATGACAAATGGGTAGAAAGGCCCATTGGCTGAAACCGGCTGTATTCCAGTAGAGGAAAAATAAGTTACATTATAGAAGTTGCTTGTTTAGTATAACTGCATTTGCAGTAGAACTCCTAACTGAGACGTATATACTGCCAAAAAAAAAAAAAAAGTTGCATTGTCTGTATAGCAAGCATATTATGCCAAAAATTCTTGTTGTGTAAGTAAATCCTACAAAATCTTCTGCAAACTTCATACCTCAGCCTGTTTTCTAAAGCAGCTAGAGTCCTTTAGGAAGGACAATAGCTTCCTACACATGCTTTTTGCCACAGGGAGCCAACAAGTATGTTCAGATAGTTGCTGGTATTATATCACTTTTTGTCTGTTGCAGTCAGTTGGTACTCACTAAGCCAGAAGTCATTAACTGCCTGCAAAGTGCACTTGATTTTAGAGATACAATTTTCCACATTCTTCGCAATCTTCTGTCTACCAGGTGAAAATCATATATTCAAATCACAAATAAGAAATATGTAAGGTATTGATTACATAAGAGTTATCATTGTGCTGTATCTCTCAAAGCTGCTGGTGTAGGGGTGTAAAAAACAAAGTCCACTTTAGATTCCTTTTTTTTTTTTTTTTTCCACAGGATCACAGTATCATTTGGTGATCAGTCGTCTGAACCGCCAGCCAAAATTGTTAATTTTCAAGCATTCAAAAATGTTTGAATCAAAGGAAACAAAGAAGAGGAATGGCAAGTACTGAGAATGGGCTATGTACAAGTCTTACAAATCTATTTTCAGTCTAGACATGTGTTATGCCAGAAATATTAGGTGGTGATACTACTGTGTTATCTGCAATCCTAATCTTGTGGCCTGAGCTCTCTGAAATTGCCTGCATGTGTGGCAAACTGTCGGGTGGGGCTATTGCTCTGACATAAAAGTTCCTCTATGCTACAAGATGGAGGAAAAGAGAGAGGTTCTGGTCCTGTGTGCCATGTGCTGATGTAATCTTTGCCATGCAGTTATTGCGGACTATGAAACAGTCCTGACCATCAAAATTGTTTACGAAGTGAGAGGAGAGAGACAACTTCGAGGCCTGAAACCTAAAAACCCTTCTTCAGAAACTTAACACTAGTATGTCTTTTCACTACAGCGAAAAGATATTTCCTTTTATATTTTTTTCTATAGCTATTGAAAAAGGTCAAAATATTACTCCTTTTTAAATAATATTTTTTGATCAGCTATTTAAGATGTTCCTACAAGGAGATCCCTATAGATAGGCATCTAGGCCAGCACAAAACTTCTTGTGAATTAAAGCCTACTGATCTTTAAATTTTGTTTTAAATCCTATTTGGTCACAAATAATTAAAATAGTCTACAAATGATTCTGATTAATTCCATGTACAGGCAACTCTCATTCCTGAACAAGCCAGTTTATTTTAACTAAAGTGGAATGAGGCACTTCTTCTGTAATAAGAATGGCCCCATATGGAATTAATCAGGAACAGTTCCATGTGTAGAAAAACCTTAATTAACTTTTGAATGAGTTTCATTTGCAGTGTCTCTGCTGGAATGTATATTTGGATCTAGATGTATATACAGGATACTAAACTACTTGCAAATCAGGCACTAAATCTTTGGTTTAAAGTTTTTGCCAGAAATCTTAATGATTTTTTTTTTCCCCCTCTCAGAAGTCTTATTATATATTGGTGGGAAACCAAAATTAGAACAAGAATCTTTTGAAGTTTTTAATCAGTATGTTATGCTTTCTGATTTATGTTACTTGAGCAGCACTTTCCCTTTTTTAAGTTTAGGTTCTTGATTTTACTCAAATAAATAAATAGCATAAACCTCTTACATGCTTTAATTACTAGAATTATTTTAAGTAATATTGAATGTTCTGGAGTAAACTTTCACACTGTCAACTTTTATTGCCAGAGTGATTGGAAATTTCTTCATTGAGGTAAAGTTATAGATTAGTATGTTAATAGATGTTTATGTTCATAGATACGTTTGGTGTCCTTCCTGAGCTGTTTGATTTAGGATAAAAAGTTAACATCATAGTCTAATGTTTTGATTTATACTGGTAATTAGAGTCTCTTCATTTTGAAATACAGTACAGGCCATACATTTTGATGTAAATGTATAGTAAATCCCACAGTTCTATCTGTGAACATTACTCCTGCTAGTGAAGCGATACCAATTACAGAATAAAGAAGGATGTCTAAGAGTAAAAAAATATACTTTTGTCTTTTAATTGTTTCTTTTGAGTATTCACTAGCAGTAATTTAGCTTGATCTTTGAGAATTTCCCTTAATCTTTTCTCTTACTCTATTTTCCTTGGATATTAACTTTTTTTCACCCTCTGACTAGATTTCAGTGTTAATCTTGTGTTGATAGACATTTATTTGTATTCCGTTAAAATCATCGGTTTGTATGTATAAATCATTTTCTCATTAGAATCATAGATTTTTAGTGGTGTCTAGAAAACCACTAGTCATCTCTGATTTATCACAATGACTTGTGTGTAGTGAGAGAGGATGGGGTGTTGGAGAACAGAGCAGATTCCAGTATTTGTGAGTGCTTTTGTACATAAAACGTGTCCACAATTTCATTAATTATGTTTCTCTAAAGAAAAAAGTCTCCATTTTATTCTTTGCTTTTAATATTTTCTTCCCTTCCTGACTAGGACTGATATAAAGGATATTATATCAAGCCATGTGGCTGTTGTTCCCTATTGGTGTGGCACTTGACTTAAGAAAAGTTAATAAATGGTTTTTGTCCAGGGAAAAAAAGAAGCAAAGCCCTCAAAATCTTGTTTCCAAAATGAAACATTTATTTCCTTATTTAGTGGAAGCATCAGTTACCTGCTCAGAAAACCCTTGTTTAACTGAATTGTCTAAATTAAAGTTTACACTGTTTCTTTTATGTTGGCCACAGGCATTCCTTGACTTGTTAATCAGAATTATGTGAGGTGTCTGCTTGAAATTAGGAACTTTCTGTAAGTATCTGAGTCTTCATAACTTTTTTGTGCCTACAGTTTTTCAAAACATGGATATCCCCCACAGTTGCCCCCACAGAACAAAGTAAGCAGAAGTGCCTGTAGCCACGGATGGCGGCGGTGCTCAATAAAAACAAGGCATTGGACAATGGACTTGCATACTGGGATGGTGGTACCAGGCTAAGCTATCTCAAGTGTTTAGGCCTGATAACCAGTCATTCAGTAAAATTAAAAAGGATGTACTGTGTTTGAGACCTTTTTGTTAATAGTTTCCTGTAGCTGCACATAAAATGAAAACTGAGCTACAAAAGCATAGTCTGGAAACTCTCTCCAGAGGTGTAAGAATAACTCACACTCCAACCCAAAAGGTGCTGGAAAGTCACCAAATCAGAGATTTGGCATTAAGTCAAGTAAGAATGTTGAAATTTTATTTGGGGCAGCTACCTACAAAAGATCATGTATCCCTGAGATGTCTTAGAAACTTTTTTGAACAATGATCTGTTCAAGAAAATGCTCTGTTACAGCTTATCATGAAATTTAAAGAAAAAAAAGGGGGGGGAGGAGTGGGAGAGGGATTTAAAGAAGAACTCGATACAGGTGAAATTGTCACCTGTTCCTTCCTTACCTTTGGAAGGAGGAAAACAATGAAAAACAATGAAATTTTAACTGGCATTTAACTTGCCATTATATGCTGTAGAGCTGATAGGCAGAAGCATGTGAATTTGGGCAATATAATTGCCTCATCAGCCTTTGGAAAAGTCCAGTTCTTTACATAGTTGAATTATAGACTTTCAGAATTGACTTATAATGGCAATTGCTGAAAAATGTTATTTTACAGATCTTAATCTTAGCTTCAGGTATTTGCTGCTATGAATGTAGGTTACTTCAGATTCACGTGTCAGCAGAATAATGAGAAAATGATCAACTATGAGAGAAAATAGATTGTGTACTGTATTATTGTTAACATCACTGCAATCATCCCTTGGGTGCCCGCACCTGCTGTTGTCCACCCTCCCACACCTTCTGTTTATCTCTTTGGAAGTAGGTTCTGACACGCTGCAACTTTCTTATTAATGAGGTGGTTTCTCAGTCTTGGTTAAAGAAAATAGGAAAGGAAGTTTCATATAACGGTTAATTTTGGAAGCGAGATTTTGAGAGGTTTGCTTTTGATTTCCCCTTTTTGTTCATTTAATCAGTGGAATCTTTTCTGTCAATTTTGAATTACTCATCTATGGCTATTTTTATATAAACTTTTATAGTCCTAAAGACAATATCTGGGCCTTCTGTTGAACACTCTTTGAATATTGGATCCATCACCCTGCATGACTACGTGACAGTGTAGTGTTGTGTCGAAATAGCTGAGTTACCTCAAATCATGTCATTTGCAAAAGCAGAAATGATCTAACCAAGGTGATGCAGAGCTTTGAATAACTACTGCTGTACCTGGAAAACACAAGTGGCGAAGTAGGGACTCTGATTTGGCGTAGAAGGGAGACTGTTCAAAGAAGACTGAACCCTATAAAACTCAAGTTCTTTTAGAAAAGGATGGCGTTCAATGATTTGGCAATATTGACAGCCCTCTAGTATTTCCCGCTGCCTTACAAGGCTGTACAGGAGCCTGTAGGAGTCTGACATTCCATGTGTCCTGCACAGTAGTCCTTGCTCTGACAGCCCCAATAAACGTTTCTGCACACATATTGTTTCCACACATATAAATAGTTACTTGTTGCTGAAGCTAAATTGCCTCCGGTTCCAAGCCAAGCTGCTTGGTCACTTCTGTCATACTATACGATCTGCAGTAAGTATCCTGATAGATGTCACATGCATTTAGTGCTGGATACTGACTTCTTGACATATGGATAGTTCTGTCACTCTGATCCATGCATATGACTGGGCCTTGGAAGCAAATCTTGATAGCTTACTAGTCATCCTGTCTCACATTTTTATAATATTGACATCTCAAGCATTCAAAAATCATAGTTTAGGTCACAAGCGATCATTATATCGCTTAAAAATTAGAAGCTTGAGAAAGACACACACTACAGCTTCTTTTTATTTGCTTTCTTGTCTTCCAGTGTTTCGGATTTGCATTTTCCAGCTTTTTTTAGCAACCAAAAACTAGAAAATTTTTCTGCCAAAACCAAGTGTTCAAAATAATGTATTAGGCCTTCAAAAATAATTGATTTTAGAATTATGACACTTTAGAAAAATACTTTGGCATAGGTTTCTGGGTGGGTGTCAAGCTTTTGCTGTGCATGTTCTTTATATTTTGGGGGCCTAAATAGCTAATAATAGGACTGGAAAGTGGTGTGGGTTGTTTTTTGGGTTTTTGGGGTTTTTTTTTAATTGAGAAATTTAGCATTCACATGGTTCTGTTAGCTTGAAGAACAATACATGTACCACTTGTGATAAAACACTGCATCTGTTACTCTACTCCATTTGCTTGATTCATTTACTTAATATCTGGCTTACCTGCTTTGCAGTAAAGCAAAGGGATCTGAAAATGCCCATATGAAGCCCTAGTGAGAACAAATTTCTTAGTTTCAGAGAATAAAAATAAGGTTTGCAAAGTGAATGATGTCCTTTATGTATGCTGACATACAATTTCTGTTGCAGAAATTAAGGTCTATCTACATCTAGTTCTTATAGTCACTGTGATGATAAATGTTCTAGAGGAGCCTGAAATAAAGATAGAAACAGTTACACTTGAATTTAATGTTTATGTCCAGAAAGGAATAGCTGACAGATGCTCGGTACTAAATATTGTTGACCTGCATGACATTTTACTTTGACCTTGTATAGTCTGCACTAAAGCATTGTAAAAGTATCTCTTTCACTTTAACAGCTAATTATGTCTGACAGAGACAGGAAAGACTTAGTAGGTCAGGATGCTCTTAGTTAGGAAAAGGAACTAGAAAAGCATAAAGCATATAAAGAATTGTATAATAAAAGTCTTGGAACATGATTTTAAAACTAGTAGCTCTCAAGTGTTTTCAGCCCTAAATCTGTACGAGCTATTCACTGAGAGCGCTAATATTTCTGTAATAATTTCATCTGGCACTGAACTCAGATAGCTTGCCACACTTACCGTCCAGCATTAAAATGAGCTGAGATCCTTGACTATGATGTTAAAATAACACTGTTGGAAGTGATGCTACTCAGGCAATTACTGATGGACTTTTGCCTAAAAACCCATAAAATTAAAAAGTTACGTTAGTAATTCAGTTAACGTGACTATTGTTTTGCATTTCCCATTCATTATAAACCTGTATTTTCTTAATTATAAAAATAAAGGGATGCCCTGATCTGCACAGCCTGTTTGGGCAGTTGTAGCTCAGTCTTTGTCATCTTCTTCCCAAGCCCTCCCAGGCAGTCCCGACAAGATCCCATTGATGAGGAAGCAACGAGAGAGAGAAAGAGAGACCCTTATACCTAGTCCTTGTTAAAAGGTTTGATACTTGGCAATATGATTTTATGTTTTGATACCAATATTGTGAAGGATTCAAAAAATACTGCCTCTATAATATGTTCATCAAATATTGCTGGTGTGGAGTATGTTAAAAAAATGTAAGAGAGTAAATAAGAAACATTCTGCATCAGTATTCAAGAGGGGAAAAAAGTGAAATGAAACCCCAGGAAAATGAGAAAATAAAGACATGTTGGAGTATGTTCTTCATTTGGGGAGAACTGATGCAGTTTTGAACACCAAATCAGTACTGTGATGGGTAAATAAGATAGTCTTATACATTTTAATTTTTGTTGCTCTTGCCTTGCAGTTCAACTTAAAATTCTTCAAATGTTTGCCATAAGCTGCTAAAACCCTTCTAGTGCTAGTATTTACAGTAAATTATTTTTGTGGCAATGTCTGCTTCTTTTTTTAAATTCTTTTTGTATAGACTACACCTAGTAAACATAGCACACAGGAGGCCAGGGACTTACTGCACTATGAAGACCAACACGCATCCCTTCCCCATAAACTGTGGGTCAGTTTTCAACTGAAAATAAAAAGTATCATCTTGATTTTGAACTCTCTAGTGCTAGCAGCTGGATTATAAAGACTGGGTATTTTGTATGACAACCTGACAACACTTGGAAAAAGCCAATCTTAATCACATGCCTAATTGATGGTTGAGCTTTAATGAGTATCTGATTTAAAATGTTGCTGCTGATAACTTGGGCCACTTCACAAAAAAGACCCTGTCAAAAGCATCCAGCATTGGGAAACTGTTGGGGAGGGTTGGTCTGTTTATTTTTAATGAGTCTGAAAAGAATCACTTTGATTTGGATAGCAAAGGTAATGAGTCTGAGTTCAAAACTGGATTTGGAGTTGAAAGACAACCCATACGCTGTTGTATTGAACAATAACGTGAAAATAATATTGGAGAGTCTGACCTACGCAAAGTGATTGTGAGCTAATGAGACTTAGTCCCTCTAGACTAGTTGTGCAAAGTTAACCATTCCTTCCTACAGTAAACACTGTAGTGCATACACAGTACAAGTCCTGGAATACGTTTGCATAAGGGGAATAGAAGTTATCGGAATATATTTTGACTGTGTGGTTTAATTTGTTTGTTTAGAGAACTGATGAGTTTCTGTATTCGTCTTCTTTTCTTTTTTTATCTCATCCATAAATGGCCTGTGAATTTCAAATTGAGATAGGTGCTTAACTTTTAAGGTCTTTTGTAGGTTTGTTTCTAAAAATATTTTCATCATGTAAGAAATGAACAAATGACCTGTTTCAATAACAAGATTCTTATGCTACTACACTGCTTCATAAACTACAAGTATTTATACCCAGTATGGAGTGTCTGTTCCTAATGCATGCTAAGTAGTCCACAGAAAAGTTAAGTTTCTTCAGCTTTAATTGAAGTAGAACTACCAGAATTTCACTTACAGTAGTCAGGGACTTCTTACTATTTACGATTTACTTAAGCAGAATGAATTTTTATTCTTACTTGTTAGTGTTTAGAAATACTGAGCTGACTTAAAACTACTAGATGTGTTTTACGGTTGTTTTTAAACAATTAAGCTGAAGCATCTAATTTTTATGAGATGTCTGCACTCGAGGTTTCTGTCATAATGTGTGTCCCTCGTTTAGATAAAGCTGTGTTCTTACTGTTATGCTCCTTCCAGAAATGATGGTTTTACTGCAGTGGTACAAACCTAGTGTGTCTATGCTGGAAGCACTTTGATTTCATTGACTGATACTCTAATACCGATGAACTGTAGATAGAACAGTTATTCCACTTTGAATTAATTTCCTGTCTAGAATAAGTCATATTTAAACCCTACGAGCTGAGTAAATTTGTTCATCTTCATTAAATTAAAACTGTGTTTTTAACCTGCATGATCTAAGTAGAGGAAGACCTATTTTTCAGAACTCCAGTCTGCATGGCTAAGAAGCTGAAAAGCATTGGGGAGCCTAGTTTCGGCTTTTCTCCTTCATATGAGAAAAGATAATTTTGTGCTTTCAGTAGAACTTGAGCTCATCTTAATTACCATGCCACTTCTATGCTACTGAGGCTTACTGGCACAATGTTTGGACGCCCCCTAAGTATACTGTTATGCCAACACAACAACTCTGATAGTTTGTCAGTGTTGTTTATGGGGGTCGTGTCCAGAAAGAACATGCTAGTGTCCTGCATTGTCACAAGGTGTGCAGCTATGCCAAATTAGTGGAGTGGTGGAAATTCTTCTAGGACAGGATAGCTCTTAGACAAATTNAGCTAAACCCATACTATTCTGGTTTATTGGAAACTGAAATATTCAAATCAGCAACATAAATGGTTTATGTAAATCAACACCTATTAAACACCATATTAAAACACCAGAGAAATGGTGCTAATTACAAATTTTAGTGTTGACTTTAACCAGCATTTGTGGTTTTAACTTAAAATTGAGGCTTGTTAAAAATCTAATGTGATACTGGTAGTTCTGATACTGATGTTATGGTTCCTGACTAATCGCATCCTTACTCAAATAAGAGGAAGTGGATTTTTGTCTCAATTGTGTATTCAGCGTTGCTGGGTATTTTCCTTGGTGGGTTTTGTGAATTTGGGACATTACATATAGAATCTGAGTTGGACACAACAATCCTCTGTTGCACAGATGCTGTGATTGCTTTTTATTATACATAGTTAAGGAGGAACAAAAAAAAATGACAATTGTTTTGTCTTAGTGTTTTCAGACATGGTTTATTTGCTAGACTGTAATTTCTATTAGCTTTTCCAAAAGAATTGAAACTGTCCTTCCACGTATTTCCAGCTGACTTAAACCCATTCACCGCTGTAATCCTGTGTATAAGCTACTTTCATAACTTTGTGAAATAAACTCTTCTGTAAATCAGATCAGTCACAAATGAGTGCTACTCAAATCAGAAGCAGAAGAATCCTATTTTCTGAAACTATTAAAGGAGAAAATATATGGTCAAGGTGTAATTTTAAGGTAGTTCCATTTTGCATATGGAAGACAAGCTCAGGGCTTGTTTACTTATGATGTAGCGTCTGCTAAGAACACAAGAATGAGTGTGTGTGCAAGTGAAAGTACAAATAACTCTGTCTACAGATAAATTAACCTGCAGAGTAGACTGCTCAAAAAACTACAGAAAAACTACATGGGCGCTATGTTTTAGAGTCTTCCAGCCAAGCTTTTTGCTGTGCTAGATGATTTCTGTGCTAGAGCAGAAGTCAGGAAGGAGAACAACCACAATCCTGGTGCCCATTCTTAGCTGTGCCAAGGAATGGACAGACCAGTGTAGTCTGATCTCGCCCTTTGTTCTTTAACATCCTCAGGAGGGAAAAATGGCAGTATTGTCCAAAGACATTTCCAACGGAGGTGTTAAAGCCTTTATCCTTCATATAAGATTACTTGATAGCACAAAATCTGAACTTTCACCTTTTCTCTGGCGTCATGATTACAGGCCTGATTTTCTATGTTTTATCCAGTTTTTTTTTTTTACTTAATTTAATGGGAAAGTTACCAGAGTTAGAAGTTACACAGCTGGATACTGGTGTTACTCCTTCTGTTAGTAATTCAAAATTTAAACCATTACAATTTCACTGACTTCAGAGAAAGTACGTTATGTTGTCCAGTAATAGTGTAGCTGAGAAAAGAATCAGGATCTGCATGTTTTCTACCATGTGGTACTACAGGAATCAAAACAAAAGAACATTGAATAACAAATCCACCTTTTTGTGTTCCTTCAGTTTTTTAACGTATTACTTGAACATGAAAGGGTGGAGAGAGAAGCATTATGCAGTCTAATAATTGAAGCATTTATATTTTTCTAGCTTATATGTATACCTCATGGGAGAGATGAAGACTTTTAATCTGTTGTACTACTTAACTCCATTTTTATGTTCTTTCAACTGTTACAGTGCAAAGTTGTATTTTCATTTGGAATCAAGGTGTGCTTTAGCTAATTTATCTTTCTTGTTCTGTCTCGTAAAATTCAAATGACTAGAAGTCACTGGGTAGTCTTATGTGGGACTTCGCCTACAGAGGAGAGTTTTATTCATGTTGATGTCAATGGCTTTACATTGCAGTGACCTTATCCACTCAGGAATTATCAGAAGATTCAAAAAGTTCTGGGGATGAAATATTTCAATAACAGTTTTTTCAGGCTTTTGCGAGAGATCACCAAGGGAGTTCTGAACCGAGATACTATGCTGTATCTTAGCTGCAACCTCATGACAGGCCAATAATAAGTGGATGAAATGCTTCTAAAAGAAAAAGAACCATCTAATTGTGATTCCTTGCTTTCTGAGGAGCTGCCCGTATCTTTGTCATAAGCCATCACTTCTGCTAGCTGAAGACTTGGAGACGAGTAAGGCTTTTGATATGAGAACTTGTTAAAAGCCAAGAGCTTTTCTCAGGGAAAAAAAATGCTACCTGAATTCCAAAGGATTAATGAATCATGGACTTGAAATAAGCACTCAGCCTTATAATCTTGTCTTCAGTTGACTTCCTAGTACTGAGAATGCTCGACCTATTAACCTTGCAGGAGACACCACAATTGGTAAATATTTATTCTTGAATTACATTTGTCTTACAGCTTACAGATGTAGTTGGGTTGCTTTTGTCAGGTGCAAGTTGGCATGATTACATTAAGTGGATGTGAGTCAAAAATCTTTCTGTATATGATCCCTGCATTGTAAAAATAGGGACTGTTAGGGCCCCAGCTAAGAATTTACCACAATAGTAAGAATTTAATATTTTACCTCACCAACCCCAATCCTTTTAGCAGTCAGTCTGGTTCCTCTTCCTGCGGCCTCCCTGTAACATTTGGCATACCTGATTTTGAAAAGTCACCATAAAAAAATATTTACAAAGTGCCTTGCAAAGAGCTAACCAGTACCTGAAGTAAATGTCAAAGTGTTGTCATAGAAAATATTAAAACATTCATCAAATGCAGTATTTATTTTTCTTCTAACTATGAAGTAGCATATTTTCAATGCTACAATATTTAAGGTGGTATCTTTGCAAACCTGAGGCCTGTGGAAATGTATAGAGCAGACACAAATTTGTAATCCTGAACATACTGACAAATCATTGCAAGATGACATTTTATTTCATTGTATTTCACTTCTCCTCAGCTTCCCAAGAGATTAAAATGTTATGTTATGTGCATAAATTCTTTAAAGCCTCTCTCAGACTGTTCTTATAGTCCAAGTCAGAGATGGCCTTATCATTTATTTTCAGAAGAAATAGCTATGACATTTCAGTCATTCAGACTGTCAGGTGGGCAACATCAAAGCATATTTTCTGGACTTCTCTCAGCCTCCTTAAGAAGAACCTTATGAGCCTTCATTCACAGACATCAGCATCACATTTTCCAGTGTAAAAGTGTATGTATATTTGTAAATGCTATTACTGTCCGCAGAATTAATGACTTAGCGGCTTAATGACTTCATGATTTACAAGCTTTGTAATCATCCTGTTGCAAGACCACTTGCAAAAGGTGCACTTGCAGTTGTCCCTTATATCTCTGAAAGGTCAGACAAATAATTTAGGACCTTGATGCACAATTGTTGACAACTCACAATGACTGAACCATTTGTGGGCTTCCAGAGTTAGACAAGTATCTTAAGAAGTGGAGCAAGCAATAGGTATAGGACTAAATGTAATAAACTATCTATCTGTTTTGATTGTTGAAAGATCTTGCAGAATCTGGACAATTAATTTCGTATCTCTGTAACTGTGCCAATAATATCACAGCTGTTAATGCCAAAATTTAGTGTTGTTTGCCCATAACAAAGTACTCAAAGGCAGTCCACCCACTCAAACTCCACTGACAGAGAATGTTTCTGAGCAGCCCTATGGTTCAAGTTCTGGCAGCAAATGTTCTAAAAACAATCTTTAGCAAATCTGCTGTCACGTGAATGAAAACTGGTAGTCCATATGGTTGGCTATGCCTGGAGTAGCAAATAATCTTTGATTATGTTATGATGGAGGATGAAAAAAAGTAAAGAAGTTCTTCAGAGTCTATTATGTGATTCAGTTTTGTGATGGGGCAGGGAGGTTGTCATTGAGGTAGTGAATGCGACTGTATGGCTGTCAAGAATACAAGGAAAGTATCAAAAATAGTAAAAAAACCATAAATGGCGCTTTGTGATTTCGTAATAGTGTCATAAACTGTAACCATTCTTGAAGTTTTCAAGTTGGTTTAAGGATTAGGTATATGCAGTCTTACCTAGCAGCATATAAGGAAAAAACGACACAGAATACAGATATTTAGAGGAAGAGTGTAGAAGTGTAAACATGTGACATTTACCATGACAATGACATGCTGTAATCATTAATTTTATTTCTTGTTTTTTTCAGTTATTATAGTAGACATTTGAATACATCAGTTTTGAAGAAAGACCCTAGCCTGAAATACCATCTTTGCAAAAAAATTATTATGCTATACAGCATTTCTTGTAAGTGGCTACATATGGCGATTTTTAGGTCCTAACAGCAAGCCAAGTTCATGAATGTTAAATCCACGCATATATCCTATAGTCACGCTACTGAGAGAAGGAGAGAGAGCAATGCATTAGAGAATGCAATGAGTAGAAAAGATCAAGCTATGAAAACTAACAGGATGCCTACCAAGGTACTGGAAACCCTGAGATTGTGCTCAGGAGGTAAGCAGTGGGCCACATCTGGGATCGCATCTTTCAAATTAGAGAAGCTCAATGGAGTTGTAATAATATGTATCCAAGTATTTTCAACAGGAAAGGTCACAGAAATATGGCATCTTACCAAAAAGTGAAAAGGTAATGTAAAGCAGTGGAGCAAACAGGAGAGAGATCTTCTCCTTGTTCTCCTGTTAAGAGTTGATAGAATGTGTCTGTTTTAAAAGAATATTAAAATAATTTTATTTTCTCAGAAGTATCACAAAATTGATAATTTTCACAAGCAATGAGTATCTGGCCCTGTCCTGGATCCTGTCTTCTGTTGTTAAAATATGTGTCAAAATTTTTCCTGAGCAGAGATTATTCTCCCTGTGTAGCAGCTGCTACTGCAATTGTCAGAGACAGAGTCCAGGGAGAACACGAACCATTGGCTGGAGCCAGCAAGTCATTTCTTATACTTCTAATTACTAAATCCAGCAGAATTGGGGAGATCTTTTCCTGAGGCTAAGCACGAGGGTGTGAGGGGGGGAGTGGTAGCACAAGACAGGACAACTGTCTCAGAAACATTTACATCACATTAGATGTAATACGAGATCAGACCTTCACTGCTGCTGTAGCGCTGCTCATTTGAGTTTGAACCAAGTCGAAGTGATCTGATGGCTGCCAAAAAAAGAAAAGAGAAAATATTATGACCATATATTGGAACAACTTTAGTGTTTTTACCCAGCATTGTAAAGGCAAACAAAGCAAACATCTGTCATATTTAAATGTTTAAAAAATAAAATTTCACAGAAGCTCATACCATATGCATGCACACATACAGGGTAAACTTAATTCATTCCACTGAAGTGAATTCACAAGGGATTTTAGCCAATGCTCATACCAATACATAGAACAGCATCGGAGGATTTCAGGGGTTTGAATATTTGAGCATTTCCTTCTGCACACCAGAAGGAAGACACGGGTGAGATATTCTTTGTCTTGTATCTTTGAGAAGTCCTTTGGAACCTAGGAATTACACAAAATACTTCTCTTGTAGGAGGTAGGAGTGTGCAGAATGCTTTTCACCTGGGCCTGAGTAAAAGAAGGTCTAAACAATTCCTGAAGGAAAAGATTATACACTTCTCTCTTTTTTATTCTTTATTTTTTGTTGTTCTTTTTTTATTATTTTAAGAGGGTAAGTGTGGTTTTAAAAGTAGACATTCCATTCACCTAAAAGACATGTTTTATAGTTGCGTAGTGTGTGGCTTTGGTTTTTTTAGGAAATTCTACTCCTGTGTTATTTGTGATTCAGACATCAAAATCTTTGTTTAAAAAGTATTGTTCACATCAGTGGACCCAAATTATTTTTAACACTCATATATTTGGGAGCACTTGCTGATCTCAGCATTGATATAAGCAGTTATTATGCAGATCACCCGCTTTTAACTCTACCACTTTATGACACCTCACAGCTTCTTACCTGCTCCAATCCTGAAAAATGAGACTTATTTTCTCTGGAATGCCTTTAAATAGCAAACTTTTGTATATGCTCAAAATCAACCATGTAATTTAGCAGCAAGGAAGAAAAGGAGAAGGAGAGTTAAAACAGGAGTTCTGATATCTTGAAAAATACGTGACTGTTCAAACCTTGATGCTGTAGGTTATTGCTTTTCCTCCTCTCTGCTGCTTGTTCCTTGATTTGTGTTCATCTGAAAAGGAGAGAAATGGGTGATAGGTATCATTGACTCATTTGGTTTCTCTTGCTGTTGAAATTAATACTAAACCATTAACATCTTCCTCCAATGTATTATTAATTTATTTGTAAACAAATTATATTGCATTTTAGGGACTAAACTATGTCATTTTGATATGAATGTCTGGATTTTTAAAAGGAATTTTAAAAACTGATCCAGTTGCTTTCTTTTCCACTTGCTTTTTAAAATTTAGTCTGAAGAGAGGCAGAACAGGTTAAAGGCTATTTAGAGGGAGAGTTGTTCAAACCTGGAGAATATCATCAAATTTACCCTAGACCAAGAGTTCCCAACTATTATAGACAGATTTTGCCACTTCCCCCATCCCACCCTGTGCGTCTGCAATGCCTTCTCTCTTCTCTAGGCACGAGGTGCTGCAGGTCTGGGGAAGAGGGAATGAGGGAATGGCAAAACTGGTAGGGTTATATAGCAGGGTTTCTCCTCCTTGCTCTTCAGGCGTGCCCTCCTGCTGTCTGGGAGAGAAAAGCAGTGCTGAGGGCCTCAGCCATGGGTGTAGGAGAGTCAGAGACACAGCGGTACCTTCCTATTCTCAGCTTGTGAACCTACAGGATATTAAGAGATGAGAATAAGAGGCATCTACAGCTACACTGAAAGGAAATAATCGACTTCATAACCAAAGGGGATGTGGGAGATATGATACATCTTGCCATTTGAAATGGATTTGACATTGCTCCATACTGCAAGCAAACAACAGAATAGAGTCTAGAGGCAAAGTGAAAGATTACTCTCAAAGATGAGTTCTCAGTGTTTTGCTTCAAACTGAGAGGGAATTTTAAGTTAGGTTCCAGCAGAGTCTGTCCTAAGGTCATTTGTATTTAATATTATAATTAAGCACTTGGATAGTGGAAAGGAGAATGTGCTTACAAAATTTATGAGGAAGAGCAAGC
This sequence comes from Rhinoptilus africanus, assembly GCA_013400135.1. NCBI lineage: Eukaryota > Metazoa > Chordata > Aves > Charadriiformes > Glareolidae > Rhinoptilus > Rhinoptilus africanus. The sequence continues at coordinate 1,025,469 of VXBO01004236.1, forward strand.
TGGAAGAGAGGGCAAGTACTGTGAAGGGCAGAACTATCTTAACAAATTGGAATCATGGTCCACAATCAGCAGGATAAATTCATGTAATAGATCTGGAAAATCAAGGCTTACGAAGCAAAAATCAGATACACAGAAGCAATATGAGGAATGACTGTCTGTCAGTTATTCAGCAGAAGGAATCTAGAGCTTATTCTGGGTAGCGAGATAAATATGAGAGAAATACAATATAAATAAGCAAGATAAATATGATAGTCTCACAAAAGTGAAACAGTGTGGTTTCGGGGAGATATTTGCAGGAAGGTCATGAATGAGATAATGAAGCAAATTATTCTGGTATGCTCAGCACTGGTGAGACCTCAGCTGGAATGCTGTCTCTGGTTTTTGCACCAGACTTTAAAAAGGTGTAGACAAACTATAGGAGGTGCAGAAAAGATCAACAGAAATGAAGCCATCAGTCTGGATGGTTTCCCAAGGCCTCAGCTAGCCCTACATTTCTGTGAAATAATCTTTGAAAGTTTTATCTTCCGTTTGCAGGATGTACTTTGCATATTGTAGTTTTGTAGCTTTACCAATTTCACCAAGATCACACGATTGTAAGAGCCAGTTTGTCCATTGCAACTGTTTGAAACATAAAATACTGATTTAGTTGAAATTGGTGTGAGTTTTAATACTGACTTCACCGAGACCATGATTTGGCCTGAGATGTTTATCAAAATATAACATTTACTTCTCATTTTTGTTTTGTACTGTATTTTCATTCTAAAGTTTATAGTAAACGTTAGCTGTGCATAAAAGTAATTATTGTTACCGGCGTGAAGGAATGATTGGGACTAGATGAATAACTATAGGGTTGAAGTTTAGCCGATGCTGTGTTTATACCTTGAATATGGTTGTCTTTTTGCCCTGGCAATGTTTGCTATGCCCTGAATTTAATCTCTTGTGAAACAATGATTCATAGCTACATTTTGAGGATTAATTCTTCTTTGTATGGATTTGAATAAGAATTATGCTAAATGTTTTTCTACAGTGATGTAATTTGTTACATTTTCTATAACCATTCTTTATTGTTTCAAATCCATTAAAAGGTGAAGTAAACTCTTAATTAAGATTAGGAATGCACTCAGCTGTTCAACAGCATGGTATGTTACAACTGTCACAGTTCCAGGAATTATAATTTGGAGATTTATGTGGCTGGAGAAGTGGGCTGACAGGAACCTCATGAAGGTCAGCAAGGGGAACTGCAAAGTCCAGCACCTGGGGAGGAACAACCCCAGACACCCCCAATATATGCTGGGGCTGCCTGGCTGGAAAGTTGGAATGCAGCTTGGCAGAAAAGGACCTGGTGGACACCCAAGTTGAACATGAGCCAGCAGCGTGCCCTTGTGGCAAAGGCGGCCAGCAGTAGCCTGGACTGCATTAGAAGAAGTATTGCCAGCAAGTTGAGGGAGGTCATCCTTTACCTCTACTCGGCACTGGTGAGGCCACACCTGGAGTACTGCGTCCAGCACTGGACCTCCCAGTGCAAAAGAGACATGGACATGCTGAAGAGAGACCAACAAAGGGCACGAAGGGACAGGAAGCGTCTCTCCTGTGAGGTAAGGCTGCAGAACTGGCACAGTTTAGCATGGGGAAGGGAAGGCGCAGGGAGGATCTTTTCAATGTATATGCATACCTGAAGGGTGGGCGCAAAGAGGACAGTGGTAGGCTCTTGTCAGTGGTGCCCAGCAACAGGACTAGCGGCAATGGGCACCAACTGAAACACAGTAGGCTCCATCTGAACATCAAGAAACACTTTGCTACTGTGGGGGAGACTTAGCACTGGCACAGGTTTCCCAGGGAGGTTGTGGAGTCTTCATCTTTGGAGATACACAGCTTGGACACAGTGCTGGGTAATTGGCTCTAGGTGGCCCTTGGGGATGGATCAGATGACCTCCAGAGGGGCCCTCCAACCTCAGCCATTATGGGCATTACAGAGCTAAACAATATAAACCAGCAAAAAGCATATGGCTAAAATAAAAACTTGTTAGTTTTTATACTTCTGTGAACAAAGAACCCTGAGTGCAGTTACTACCCTGTGAGAATATTCATCCCATCAGTAATTTTACTGAGAGGTGTCTGGGAATATTTTAATCTCCCAGATGTCCATTTACTGTCCTTGCTTTTTACATCTAACATCCAATTTAATCACTTGTCTTTTTCTTCTGAGCTTTTCTCTGAAATGTATACTCTCCCTTCCTGAATATAATACCTTTGGTTTATATTTAATTTTAAATAAAAGAATTGTGTTATTTTTGTAATAAGTCCTCATGCAGTACTATCTCTGAAAAATTAAGTATTTACATTTTTTCTCTCTATTTACTTTGCCAAACTCCTTTGAAGAAGGTTTTTATTTACTTTGGCGTGACGTTTCCTAAAAATACCACTTTTATAGTTTGTGTAACATAGAATAAGATTGGTTATAGGTTTCTTCGGCATGTATATAAGAGTATAAGACAAGACTGTTCATTCCCTTAGACTACCTGCCGCCTTGTCGTGGATCATTTAACATGTACTGTAGATTCTCAGTGTTTTTAAAGAAATTATTATTTTTTTAATTTTAAGCAATATCAGGTTTTTGTTAGGGACATGTCTAATCTACTTCAGCTTCCTACTATTGCAGGCCTTTCTATATCCTTGTAAGGTTTCCTACTTAGAAATTCAAAGGTAGACAATTCTCCAAGGCTTAAAACTGTTTTACCTTGTGTTTTCTGAATAGAAGTCCCAGTCCATAAATATAGTTGTCCTTGAGATTTTATTTTCCCTCTTTCACCATCTGAAGTTAGCATTGTACACCAGGCTATGCAGTGAGTGTGTATTTTTAGCTCAGACTAAATGTCTCCATTCTGTTTCCTTACAAATGCTTCTTTTCAAAGTTATCCTTAAGGGATTACTTAGTAAAGCTTTAATGTTACAAACTTTGTTCCAAGCAGAATTTACACACCTGAAAAGCAAACTACAAATGTGAAAGTTCTGTGAAGTCTGCTGAATAACTTAAGAAGCTAGAAGAAGTGGAGCATTTAAAACATGAACTACAAATGAGTCTCTTATCATTCTTGCTTCTGTCACTCAAAAGACCTTCTCGGTCTTCTCAGGTACCTCCCTTAGAGACCCTTCGGGTTTGTTTGAAGACATATCTAGAGATCATAGAAAGATGTGATTATAGCAGATGTCAGCATCCCTTACCCAGATTAGTTGCCTACTGCAATACAGGTGGGCGGTGTGATCACTGGCCTGAGTAAATGTCCTCTGTTCCGTGAGGGTGAAGTCTGTGCTGCTGCAGCTTCACTGCTGTGGATATTCAAACACCGAACTACCAGGAAGTATGACAGCCCTATTCCTTGGCTGCTGTGCAGACCTATCTTTTGTGTACGTGGAGTTAACCACACTATAATTGCATCTCTCCATCTAGAAACGTGGAGAGGTTTTAAGTGTTTATACATTTGGGATATGTGGCTCTTTGTTAGTTTGCCATTTACTAAGTTGCTGCTCACAGCTAGGCAGGTCCATGATCTGAAGGATGTGGCTGTTAACTGGGCTGTCATAAAGTGAGGAAGAAATAGAGTGAAGCTAGTTTATATGTGATGCAAGAAGAACACTGAAGTATGAATTTTAATATGTAGCATGATGTTTCTTTTTCCATAGCTGACGGAGATATATTAGTGAAATATATGTAATTTCAATGTTGAATTTGCAGTTCACTTCTTCAGATAAATGTACAATCTTCTTACAGCGATGTTTCTTTCCTTATCCTTTATGTATGCAATTTGCTGCATTTTGAAACTCCTATTTATCATAGAACTGAATGCATACTAAAATAAAACAGAACGTATCTGCTTTCATCCGTCACCATGATACTATCTTGTGCAGCTCCTCACTTCCCTTTCTGCCTCGAATGCCGTAGGACCTTGCTTTACTATTTATTCACCCTCAGTATCTGGTCCTCGTCTCATAAATCATGTTGACAATGAGCTAAATACAAAATACATTCTATCTTAACACAAGATTGTGTTTTGTCCCTTGGGCACAGTTAGAAAATACATAAGAAAACACAGATTTTAATTTCACAATTTTTCTTGTTTTCTTTTTAATATTCCTATCCTCTTTCTCACTATGACTCTTACTTATTTTCTTAAATGCCTTATTCAAGTATCACTTGATTCCCAGATTTACTTCTTTAGTCTTGATCCACCCAACTCTTCTTAGCTTTCTACATCTGTGCTAATTTTCTCTTGCTCTTTCTTGCTCTTTGATTTTTTTGGCCCTTTCAATATCTATTCATATGTCTATTCATATTGACACTGGTGTTTTGACTTCCTTAAATTTGTGAGTATTAGTAATTCACTGGATTTGGAAGAATGATACACAGTTCTTCATTGGCTCACATATTCTAAACCAAACTGCTGGCACCAACTCACACGTGGTTTGCTTAAAAATTGGTTCCAAAGCAAAAAAAAAAAAAAAAAAAAAAGGGCTTCACAAGACCAAGTTTCAAGCATAGTGTATGTATAACTACCACCTGAACTATTGATACGATCTTATTCACCCCATAGGGGTGAGGCCTCTCAAGCAATTTTTTTGACATACATTAAAATGGAAATTTAATTCATTTTTACTGCAAGGACTCAAACTGAGATTAAAAATGCTTAGGATGTTCTGAGTGAATACAGATAATATACTCCTAAATAGAGCAAAATGTTCATATGTATATATATATTCATGTTTATATTTTGCATATTATTTGCAGCAGCTGAGCTTCTGTGCTTCTGATTGTAGAATATGTTTAATTGCCAGGGCAAATTGCTTGCTCTTTCTCTCTCCACTTGTAAAATGTGGATATCATTTATATTTGTAATACTATACGAACTAATCATAAAATCATAGAATCTTCGTGGTTGGAAAGGACCTTTGAGATCATCAAGTCCAACCATACACCCACAAAAAAACCCCCAAACAAAACAGCACACAACCACCAGACACCCTACGATCTCTGCCACTAGACCATGCCCTGAAGTGCCAAATCAACACGTTTCTTAAATACTGTTAGTATTCAATGTTAGTAAACCAAGGATAAATTATTAACCATTGGCCTGATTACCGTCTGATTTATATCAATATAATTCCACTGAAAATGATTAGTCCTAATATTTGCTATTTTTTCTTAATTTCCTTCAACACCCCCCCAGACACTCCCATTTTCTGTAATCCTTAGAAAATCCCACTGATACTTGTTCATTAAGCTTTGGTAAGTGATTTACAGTAGAAGTGATTTGCTGTATTTCTCTTTTTCTGTGGGCATCTATTAGTTTACTTAAATTGTTGTAATATCAGGAAAGGACCAGTGTTTTATAGTACAAATACGTAGTAAAAGTACAGTCCTTTCCAAAAAGAGATCAAAATCTCAGCATTGGTTCAGAGTTCCATACTGACAAAGTATAGAAATTTTAAAATACGGTATGAGAATAAATCTGTAGGCAGCTGGCATAAAGTATACAATAATATCAGACAGTATAGCTGAACTCCAGTACACCTGAAAATGTAAATAATTGTTATTAATCTCCTATATTAAGTCCTGGAAATTCCTGATGTTAATCATACCATAAATAGACAGTCAATCACTATATCCCAACTAACTTGTTGCTCTCTTCTGCTTCGGCATTCAAAGATTGAGCTCTATTTTGTTCAAGGAAATGTGATTTGTATATTCTTGGCATAACTCGATAACCTTAAACTCTATCATCAGTTTCTGATCTTAAAGGATATGTCCTGAAAGACAGGAAATTTTGTTGTTTTACTTCAGCCTGATTTAGTACCTTTCATATAAGCTTATAAAATACACTTGCAAATATTCTTGAAAAAATGTTGCTAATACTGCAAAGTTAAGCACAAAAAATTAAAAAGTGTTGCTCACATTGTAGTAGAGCAATTCTTTAGCCTGTTATATATGTGCACTATGATACAATTTTTAATTGCACAGTCACATTATTCCTTCACAAGGGTCATGCTGCAGTCCTGAGAAAAATGGGTGGTGCTTATTTCTGAGGAAGCATTTTTTATTGCATTTTCTTCTAAGGGTTTGAGATACGGCCTTCTAGGTTATTGCTGAGTGTACGACAGTCTGTCAGTCATCTTGCTTTTGAATCTCAGTTTGTTACCTCATTATGAACATATCTTTCACCTTTCAGAAGCCTAAGCTATGTCACCCCAGGTTTGCAACTAGAAAACATCCAGATGCCAAGTGTCAAAGAACAACCAATATTCCTAAATGAGCCAGGGCCCTCAGCCATGTGCACATCTGATGCACAGATTAACAGTGAAAAGGCAACAGGGAACAGCTTTTGAAACAGCTCTCGTCAGGGCAGCAGTATGTGATTTTTATATCGTGGGACTCTCTCTTCTTGTAGTCTTCAGACTAATTAACCACGCAGTTTTCCATCTCTGCAGCAAGCGAGAAAGGGTGCTGCAGAAAACAGGCTCAATCGCCACACTTACCCCATGCCCTAAGCACTGTGGGGCTTATACGATCATTTAATTACAGACTATATTGATATAAATATGCACAAGAAGTGGAAATTAAGGCACCACAGGCAATCCCAAACCTGGCATTTCAAAACTTGTAAAGATGCTTTATTTTTTTGTATTAAAGACATTTTACTTTTTTTTTTTTTTTTAACGTGCCTGTGGTTTTATCAATGCATGTTGAATGAAGAGAAGTGTCATCGCTGACATCTACAGAGGTCATCAGCAAAGCAGTAACTGCTATGTTAACTGTAGGAACTCCTGCCAACTCAAGCTGACAAGCCAGCTCCTATCAGCGGAGTGGTTGTCATCTTTTACACGGGCCATTTCTAGCCTTGTTTCAAAGACAGTTGATAACAGCAGAGCAACAGTGAGACCTCAGCAGTTTTGCCTCACCTTAAAATCCCCCCGATTTTCCTCCTTAGGTTGCCTTCCTCAGCCCCAGGGCTCACTGCCTGTCCGCCTGCAGGGAGGGTGCAGGGTGCACCATTCTGTTCTTCCACGGTTGTGCATGCTCAGCATCCCAGCTGCTCGCCTGAAATCCAGTCAGTCATTTTCAGCATTGCCGTCTACTCCCCTTGCTTCTTCCAAACCTGCAGATATATTTAATGCTGCGCACTGCAGTGTAGTGGATGCATAAATCACCTACTTATAGGTGTATATGCACAGGAACTGCGAGTATCCTAGTGGCAGCAGCATGGAGCCTCAGATAGTTTAATTTTTCTTGCCAAGAATTCTCCTTTTACAAGCTGGTCTGCTTCTGCTGCCTGGTTGTACACTTGGCTGCACCTCTTTAAAGTATCCTGAAAGAATATGTGCATCCAGTGCTGTGATGACAACCGCCGTCAATGGTTTTGTACCTCACGGAGACTCTTTGATCTAGAAAACAGTGTATTTGTAGTTGGCAGCCAATACGTGTTTTAAAATCAAATGCGTGTTTAATGAAGGGGAACACTGTGTGTGTCTTTTGATATTCTGTATCTGGATTCATCACTCCTTACAGTACATGACAGGTTTTGAAAAACAAAGCTGCTATGTCTTTCCTTTCTGTACTACTGCCTAGAGGGATTGCAGATATTATAAAGTTATTCTTGAAGCAATTAGAGCAGTGGCAGTCAAACAATGCCTTTGAATCTCTGCTTTGAAAACTCTGCATGAATATAGTTATAGTCTATAATTTTACATAGAAGAGAATATATGGCACCACTAAGACATGCTGACAGTGATAAATCAGAAAAGATATGTAGAATTTATCTGAAAACTTCTGAAGTCAAATTCTAAAGGTGGATATAAAATGAGATCTCAGACAAACCTTGCCCTTCAATAAGAAAACTTTTGACTGAAGGTGGCAGGTCCAGAAACAAAGTAAATGAAAATAATAAAAAAGCAAGACGAGGAGTGTTAAGAAACTCGCAGCTTTGGTGGCTGAGACAACTCAGTATTCCAGTTTAGAAGAAAATACATCACTGTTGCATAACCCTGGCATACCAAAGAGATTTTCACTGAAATTAGCAGCAGTAAAATAATTAATAATGGTGGTTTCTGGATTTCCCAAGTTAGGTTTCAGGACTTTTTACAGCACCATTGTACCAGTCAGAGCTCCTGTTTCTCTGAGGCTGTTGATACGAACATAGGTAGGCCTGGCAAGGACTTCTTGGGACAGTTTGGCTACTCTCTCCCTTATGCAGGTCACCACGTATATTATCCTTTCATTTACAAATTTATCAGTCTTCATCTTGAAATTATTTACATTTTTTTTGCTACCTTTACTGCCATTGAAAAGCTGTTCCGGAGCCTCAAAGCTCTGTGAGGGTTAAAAATATTTTTCTAATTCCCAGGTTAAATGTATTCTTGATCCATTTATACCATTTTGTGTTTTTTGTAAAAAACTCTGTCCTTTAGGTTGTATCTCTTTCTCCAAAAAGTCATTTATGTTCTGATTCCTGTGTGGTCATTTTCCCTGACACCCTTCATTTTTGCAGACTAAGTACAGTGCACTCTTTCAGTTGCGTGTCAGAGAGGGGCTCTGTGCTTTCTTTGTCATCTGAGTATCCAAGGTCCAGTGTGAAATCATATCTCCTTAAGAGTACACAGAGGGTACACAGCATTTGAGATGAAAATCCAGCATTTTAAAAAAGAGTAGTATTCAGGTATCTTTGTTGGAAACACGTCCCTTCTACATTCTTTGTGATACTTGCCTTTTTCACAGCTATGCACGTTTTGCCTTAAAATTTGAGTGGCTGATAGTTTTCTGACAGTTTTCTGTCATTCTTTTCTCCTGTTATTTCCATCTCTCAGCACATCGTGAAGATTCTTCTTGTTGCTCCCCATCAACATGGCAAAGCATTTATACTACCACATTTCATTAAATTTTATTATTCTGTTCATTAAAAGCATCCAAATTTTCCTATAGCCTGGTCTGTCTCTGGGCTGGTGACCAGCACGTGTTGTTACTGACAGAAAGCAGAACCAGAACCTTGGACCTGAACCAAAAAAAGCAGCTTGAATCTCATTTTTTTGAATCAGAACAGAACCCAAACCTTACTGAGAAGGCCTTAAACTGCATGTGAGTTTTTTTGTTGTTAATGCTTTGACTTCAACTCTTTGAACTTTTGTTACTGCAGGATTTCAACCAGCACGAGCTCTGCTTTTCTGCCGTGGTGCTGCCTTGTGCTGCTCAACAGCGATCAGCAGGACCTTCGTCTTGCAACGCTGCAGGGTTGGCGAAGAGTGGCTGAAAAGCTGCCTGGTGGAAAAGGACCTAGGAATGATGCTTGACAGCCGGCCAAATATGAGCCAGCAGTGTGCCCAGGTGGCCAAGAAGTTAAAACAGTATCCTGGCTTTTATCAGAAACAGTGGAGCCAGCAGGCACTGGTGGGGCCGCACCTCGACTTACTGTGTTCAGTGTTGGGCCCCACACTACAAGAAAGACATTGAGGTGCTGGGGTGTGTTGAAAGAAGGGCAACAAAGCTGCTGAAGGGTCTGGAGCTTCTGAGGAGCGGCTGAGTGAGCTGGGGTTGTTTAGCCTGGAGAAAAGGAGGCTGAGGGGAGACCTTACCGTTATCTACAACTACCTGAAAGGAGGTTGTAGTGAGGTGGATTTGTGTCTCTTCTCCCAAGTAACAAGTGATAGGATGAGTGGAAACGGCTTCAAGTTGTGCCAGGGGAGGTTTAGATTGGATACTAGGAAAAATTTCTTCACAGAAGAAAGCATTGGAACAGGCTGCCCAGGGAAGTGGTTGAGTCACTGTCCCTGGAGGTGTTTAAAAGCTGGGTAGACATGGTGCTTAGGGACAAGGTTTAGTGGTGGACTTGGCAGTGCTAGGTTAACTGTTGGAACTGAGGATCTTACAGGTCTTTTCCAACCTAAATGATTCTATGATTCTATGATATCCAAGATGAACTCTAGTTGAACTGCATCTGGCAAGTGAGGGCTGGCCATTGCTATGAATTCTCTTCGGCCACTACTGCTAGCAGTGTTCTGCAGAAGCCTGCTGGTCTCCATCAGCCTGAAGTGCCCCAGCAATCCCACCTGGGTACTTCATCGGATAGCAGTGTGAGGGTTTCTATACCTCTTTGCATATGTACATTTGACATATGTGCATATATATATTAGTTCAGTACTCTGTGTATGCAGGAGCAAATTCACAAGGGAAGGAACAAACATCTCCTCCAACATCTTGCAGGCATCCCTCATACATGCAGTCAACTACAGCAGCATCGCAAATTCTTTCTATCTCGGCAATTGTATTTAGCAGGGGTAGGGGGGGAGGCTGGTGTGCCTAAGCTCTGACAGCAAGGAGACTTATCTTTGATAGTTCTTTAGCTACACTACACATTTTTACCAATTCCTGTCTTTAATATTTAAAAATAATGTTTCCACATTTTAGAAATTTCCTTTATAAGCATAAAGGTAGAATTACAATTCTGATTTCATTTTAAAGTATTTATTTTTTGGCTTCTACTCTGAAGACAAATTATGCAAAAGAAAGTAGATTCAGTTGAAATTTTTTCGTTCTTATAATTGTAGAAAACACAGGGATCTTTTTTCTTTATCCTCCTGAGAAATCTGACTCTAACTGTATATTAGGTGTCTGTAATAAAACAAAAAATTGCAGGATCAAAAGAGGGTTTTATATCTAGTTTTATACCTCATCCAAGTAAATATTCTTCTGGTCTAAAAGTACACAGGATGTAGCAATGAAGTATGGTAGAACTTCAATCAGTGCTTGGGTTATGCATTTGTATGTCAGTGCATCACTTATTGATACAGGCAGTGTATCTCATACTGCCTACAGGTTGTTATGAAATCTTGAGTTTATAAAGCCTGTAAAATTCTTTTGCTATGACCATGGCCACCTTGGTGCATTATATGTGTCATGAAGGTGAAGGTCAGCTCTTGTTTTCCATGGAAAAAGTGGGAACCTGTCATGACCTGATCAGTGACAAATATTTAACTAATGTTCTCTATGTTTATTCTGTCCTAAAAGCTGAACAATACTAGAGCTGATAAACCATTGACCACATATTTTTTTCTCCAAATAGTTGTTATACAGCACTCAAGCAATTAATAAAAACCCCTATGTTCTCTTAGTTCTCTAAACATCTCTTGGTTCACTAAACATTACCAAACACATAATTTTAGCTTTATTTTCCCCTTTTACATTGTTGAAGATCAATATGCCCTAGTAGTTATGGCCATGTTTATTGACAAAAAATCTCAAAATAACATCTAAACATAATATAAAGAGTAGATAGGGGAAGACATTACAGTAATCAACATAACAGACGGATAGACAGCATTTTGATCTTCTAGTTACCTGCTGCCAAAGTCAATCCAAATAACAAGGCTCTAAAACGTTATGAGCCACAAGGGAGAGATAAAGCAAGTTGATGTGTTAGCTGACCTAACGAAATCTCCTTTCCTGCTGATTGTATTCCACATCCAAGTGGTTGTCCAGCTTCTTCCTCCTCCGTATCTCCTCTGACCTCCCCTCCATTCCCTCTCCTCTTCCCTTGCAGCTGCCGAGGACAAGGGATGGCACGTGGCGTGGCCAGTCGCAATTTAAACAGACTGTGGACTCATGCTGAGTGGGGGCACTAATTAAGGTGCCCTTTCTATTAGGTTCTTCTATCCAGCTGCCAATTATCAGAAAATTTGTAGGAGCTTACTATGTTTGGGATCTCTGCCCATCTGTCACATTTGTCTGAAATGGGCCAGTTGTTTCCATCATTATTGGGGGTCAGTGGAGATACAGGGTAACAGCCGAAGCCTTGTTTCCTTAGGATAGCTACTTAAAAATCACCTGAAAATTAAGTGGTTTAAATTAAAGGTTTTGTTTGTTTCAGTTAAATAAATACATACCTGCAGGAATGGAGTGAACTGGGACAGACACTGCATCCTTAAAACTTTGACAAAAAGAGCAAAACAACATCCTTCTGGAGCAGATGATGGCAGTAATTCCTGGTCCTAGACTGCTCTAATGAAAGCTTGGAGTGTGAGACATCCACCCAGAAAAAGCAGTAAACTTGTTGCGTTTGCTTGGCAAGGACAAGGAGAGCTCTTCAGAGGTGGGCAGTGAAGAACATTCATCATAGTCCTAATAACTCAGCTGCCTGAATTTCCACTGGAAAAACAGTTCTCTTCTTTCCATCTATCTTATCCATTGTAAAACGTCCTGCTTTTCCAGGTAATATTCTAATTTTTCCTTTACACCTGTTGTTGTCATCACTAGCATATGCAGAACAGCCTTATAACGCACCAGGGGGTGGCATGGACCATGGTATCAGTAATCCCGCAGAAAAACACCAGCACTGCAATTTTCATTGGCAGAATTGGGAAACTTCATCTGTGAGTATCGGTGTGGCGGTGCAATTTGGGTGCTGGACGGAAGAGGGTGCCCTTCAGATAGCCTGAGATACAAGAAGACCTTGGCTAGGGCCACTGAAAACAGCCAGAGGTCGGCAAACTCCCAAGGCAGAACTTGCCGGGAGCAGCCAGGCTGTATGGCCCGGAGGAAGGCTCCCTCACAGGCTGCAAGCTGCTGGGGCATTCCAAAAAAGACTGCCATAGATCTCCAGGGGAACAACAGGAGTATGAAATTACTAGTCCCCGGGCTAGTGGTTTGATGACAGAAAGCCCGAGTACAGCGCGCTGGGAGCGAGCTGCGCTGTTATTGTTTCTACTGCATTCAGAAGGGGGCTGCAAGCTTATAGATTTAGTGTTGGATATGCACACCGGAGTCTCCATGCTGTTCAAATCAGTACTTTAGGAAGTTGTCACTTACTCAATCAAGTCTGTGTCTCATAAACCACCTGAGGAAACAAATCCTGTGCTTGGCTGCCTGCATGTAAATGTGATTTTTGACTCATACAGCTGGATTCTCTGACGCGTATACTCCTACAGGAGGTAAGTTTGTATTGGCTGCATTGAACAAGCAAAAATGCTTCCACACTGTAAAACACTTCCATAACATTGATTCAAGTTTAATCAATTACATGAGGTAGTTCCGAGAGTACTTATAGCTGTGCAAAGCATTTTATTCAGAGTTAGAATCTGACTTAGTGTGATAACCAGGCAATAAACTCTGAGTCAGCTGTCAATTTCTGTAGAAATGAGACATCACCAGAGTTTAAAGATCTGCTCTGAACGTTTCTATCAAATAAATCATATCTCCTGAACGGATATTTCCACTGTTTTTTGACAAGGAAGAAAGAAAATATTGTCTTTGGGTAGATCTAGGGAAGCTAAATAAAGCTGTAATGGTTGCAAGCCAACCATGTGAACACAGGATGAATGCAAGTGTTCAAGGTGCTTTTAAACCTTGATTTACACTCTGTATTTTGCAAATTAACAGAGCCCTAAGAGCCCTCATGATCTTCATTGGATCATCTTTGTGTCTAAAACATATGCCATATGTTTGAAACCGAATCTAATGCTTTTCAAGGAACTGATGATCAGTGTTTTCAATAAGCAGCCTGGAATCCAGTGTTAGCTGATGAGTCATGAAGCAATGAGAAGAACATTTACAGGACACATGACAATATATCAACTTAGCAGAACTGGAATTTCACTTTTTCAATGCCACTTCAGGTAGAATTGTCTTTTCAGGAAAATGTACTTTCTCCACTGGAACTGACCCAGGTGCAGAATAAGCTGCTATGATTATGCGAGCCCCACCACTAAGACCATTACAAGTGTTTTAATCTTCGTCAGTTCTTTCATTACGGTATGAAAACATCATTCCAAACTATGTTTCATCTCTAAAACTGTTTAAAGCATGAAATCTAAAGTGTGTCCTGAACAAACGTATCACAAATTCATTTTGAATTGGCAAAGGCCATAATTACGAGTAAGCAGAGCTTATAATATTGTGCTACTTTATTTTTGCTGAACAAGGTAGAAATGCCTCATGATAGTGTTTTCGTAGATACATTTACCCAGATACGTGAGGACAACCCTGAGAAGACCATTATGGGCTCTTCAAGAACAATTACAGAAGCTGAGGGAAAAGTATCCACCGGCGGAGAAGAAGTACTGGCTTGCACCAGCGTAGTAGGAAAAGAGACACCCTGTCTTTTGGCCATAAATTCAGCTTCACACAGATCATGTTCCTTTGCCCATTATTGTATAGTTAACACTGCAAAAACTCAGAGAAGTGCAAAATAATATTATTTTCTTTATATATGACATAGAAAACAGATCAGGAGATGAAAATGTGATGTTTGACTGCTTGTTTTGCTCATCTTTATCTTCCCCAAATACTCTGAATACTCAGAAGTACTGTCTTCTACTATGGAAGCAGTTGAACAAATCAGATATGTCTTTGCTGCAGTTTCAGAAGAATAATATAAAGCTGCTTGTTTAGTCTGTCATGTTGAGCAGAAATTACGTGGCATCCTGACAGCAAAATAGACTAATAATCATAACAAATCTAATTCTTCTCTGCTATCCTTTGAACTGGTCTGAACTTTCTCTGCAAGATAGGGGAATAACTCATAAATGTATTATTCTGGAGGAATTAGAGGCAAAATCAATACACTTTGCTCATGATGCGCATCAGTGGATTGTCATAACAGTGATTATAGTTCTCCATTGGTAGCCGGGGCTGGATGCTCTAGCTACCGAAAAGTTTCTCTCACCTGACAAAACAAGAGTGAGTTGTTACAGGCTGATGCCACCTACTTAATCACCTCCATGAGATATAAGGAGTGCTGTGCAAGTCCCAAAGGAGCCTTTAGTGGGACTTAGTTCTACGTCAGTTTGTCAATTTGTTTCTTAGTTACTTGGCTGCTTATTTCCTGGCTGCATCATTAGTGAATAGTAATGGAATAAACTTCTGAATCTTCTTCCTACATGGCTAGACAACACATGATCATGCTTAAAATCTGACAGATTGGTAGAACGCAAGTAATGCTTTTTATCTGGTCTCCTACTGTTTGTATCATTCTTTCCCTTTGACAGCTTTTGTATCTGTTGGCCCATGCAAATCTGGCAGAGGAGCAAAGAATTACAAAGATACGAAGTTCCTGTAAACTTTTGGCAAACGAGTGCCCCCAGCGAAAGAAGGGCTGATGTGTACCTGCAAGAGTTACTTGCTCTGGTTACCCTGCTGCTACCCCATCAGCACAGGTCCCAGATTCGGAGGCATGGTGGAGATGGGGAGGTAGTGTGGGCTGGGATCTCAGGCTTTCAATATGAGTGAGGTCTTGTAGACACAGCGAGGGCAGCCCTGCTGTTTTGTGAGTGGAGGATGCAAAAGGCAGAGGGAAGGAATCGTAGTGTATGTGAGTCCATAATAGACCAGGATTCACTAATTTCACTGCTGCTTCAACGACCTCTCACATTACAACAACAGTAACGAAATCACACAGAAATGTCTGTAGCGATGAAACAGGTCGGAGGCCAAATCCGGGAAGTCAAATCAGCAACGCAAGCACGGGATCAGCAAAAGATACAGGCAGGCACAGCCATATCTATAATGCAGCTCAGGCAAGGACTGATAGCAAGGGCCTGAGCTCAAATGCAGCTCCTGAGCCGAGGGGCAGAGGCCCCAGATAACACCTCTTGTAGCTCTCTCTAACACAACACTTTGCAAAGCAGGCTGATCCGAAGTTGCACAACAGCACCGTATCAAAGCTGACCTTGAAGAGCTTCAGCCAAACCCCTGGGTGGGGGGCGAAGGGTTGAGAGATTGTAGCATGTGTTTGTGCACTCAGGACCTGGCAACGCAGAGGGAAGTAGCTTTAAGGATGCAGGGCTGTTAGGTTTGCGGGGGTTTTTTTTAACATTTTTAACATTTTTAACATTGAGCTCCTAAATCTGTTGTTTCTGGGGAAAAAATATTACGTAAAGGGTTGAATTCTCATTTATTAAAAAAAACACAGTGATCCAGCTGTGGTTACTCATACACAGATAAATTTGGCTCCTATCCTAGTAGGACTTTCACCAGCTCCAGTGATTACCCTCCATACCTAGCTGTGTGTCTGCAGCTTCTCAGTTGGTGACCCGTTGTTTGTAAGACAAAGACCATCTGGTTATCAGGACAACTAGCTACAGCCGCAGCACAAAAAGCAGAATTTGGAAGTTGCTTCTGACCACCCTTATTCATAGAAAGCAAACTATTGTGGGACAAGAGGCAGAGTCATTTGAAATAAACGTGCTGGCTGAACCATGGAGTCCTTGTCCAGAAGCACAGGTATCAGAGTGCCCTTGCGTAGACAAGTTCTGAGGCATGTATTCATCATTGAACATTACTGAAAAGAAAGGTAATTTTGTGGAAAATGAGCCATTTGGGGTTTTAACACGTATAGGCTTCAGGCATTTTAATTAGGCAGAGAACTGGTTTGCTGCCTAAATTTTTCTTTCCTGAGCTTTATGCTTTGATCCTGCTGTACCATATGGAAGATCTTGGCAATAGGGGACAACTTGTTGCATTCAATCCTCAATAAGGGGCTACTACTGCTCAAGTGAGCACTAGAAGACATACAAGGAGGTCTCACAGGGTTTGAATTGTGCTGGAAAAGGATTTGATATTTGAAAGATCTTAGAAAATCCTCATCTTTTCTGACCTCTGCTAACCCAGCCTAACTGAAAGCTTGTTTGAAGGTTGGAAGGAACTGTTATTTTTACAAAAAAAAAAAAATCTGCAACTTCACTTCAACTCAGCAGCTGTAAACCATAACACACTTTTATTTTTTTTCTGTTACTCTGAATGTATTCAAGCTGCTGGAAAAAATTAGGAAAGTACAGGATAGTTACATTAAAGCCAATAGGATTCTTTGGTTTCATTGTTGTTGCTATTTAAACTGTGGGTCAGTAAAACTGAACAGTTACATCGAACGTGAAGGGAGGTTTATGAGAATGTATGTCTGTGCCTTGTGTTATACTCATTTGTTTCTGTCATTGCATTAGGTCCCCCCCGTGGATAAGCAGTAATATGATTAGCATATCAGCAGAGGGAATTTTCACAGAAAAGCAGCATGTCCTTTTTTTGAATGGTGATAGATCAGAATTTCTCTCAAACTGTGAAGGCATTTCTTATTTAGTTGCACATATAGCTAATATTTTACAGAAGACAGATACAAACCTATGTAGTTAAATAATTGGTTTTCGGGACTGCTTCAGTGATGGGTGTTTATCTTGGTTCTGTCACAAACTGTTATATTGTGCCCATCACTCCACTGCATTACTATTAGAAGCAGCTCAATAACGTCGAAGCAGATGCAGTTACAACAAATATATCATTTCCCATGAGTAATTAAGTCTGCCGTTACAGTGTTTATCTCGCTTTGGTTTGAATTTTTACAGCTTCAGTTTCCATTAGTTTGCTGCCTTCTGCTTGATGACAGACAGGATAGGACAATATCAATTTTTCCTGTGGATCTGGGGGGCTGGGGGCTGCAATAGGGTTCATCGGCCTTCGTTTTATGGTTCATTCTTGCATCTGTGCCCAGCGGTGCCTACTGCATGCATGTTGTTTTGGTCCTAGCTTCTCCTTTGGATCAAAGCAGCTGATTCCCTGTAGGAGAAAAACCTGAGTGTGTCTGGAGGCTTTACCTCAGTTACTGTCCCAGATAGCAGTAGAGGTAAGACTGCACTAAATTTGGCTCCTTGCACTCTCCACAGTGCTCCATCGCTGTCCCAACATCATCTCAACCACTACGTGCCCTCATGGTGTGCAGCATATGCCCTCAGCATCAGGTTACAATAACACTGTCCTCACATTTATTTTTTGGCACTTGGAATGGAAAAGGCTAGGGGCGGGAGGGAAGAACTGATGTTTTAGGATTGCAAGGGCAATAGAGGAGACTTGAAATCAGTAAATCAGCCCACATGAGCACAGCCACCACTGTTGTTGGTCCTGAGCAGGCTGTACACCAGTCGCTCGGCATCCCTGTGCTGGGAGGATGCCTGAGGAGGACAAGTTTAGAGGAGTGGATGTTGTCTTCGAATCAAGTTCCCTTCTGTGACAACCAAACATTTCCACTCATGTAAATGGGCTGCTTTAAATGCATTTAGAAGTTGATGTGGCCACAATGTAGTCAGTGAAGGGATGGGATTTTCACAGTTAGCGCCACCACTGGGAGCTGGGAGATGCACAGGGGCATGACTGGTCGTAATGAGGGCTGCGCAGCTGAGGACAGATCCTGGCCCGTCCTTCTGACTGTCTGGCTTCACATCATGCCGTTCAGATCAACAAAAGTCAAGTGTGTTGCACAATATTTCATTTAGTTGTGGTTAGCAATTAACAAAGAATTTTTTTTTAATAAAAAAATTGAATTTTCCTATCATAGAATCATAGAATGGTTAGGTTTGGAAGCGACCTTAAAGATCATTTTGTTCCAACCCCCCTGCCACGGGCAGGGACACCTCCCACTAGACCAGGCTGCTCAAAGCCCCATCCAGCCTGGCCTTGAACACTGCCAGAGATGGGGCATCCACAGCTTCTCTGGGCAACCTATCTATCATTCCATCTCCCTCTTAGTAAAAGGTACACTTGAGTGAACAAAAAAGTGACAGGGACATGCCTTAAGTGACAAACCTTGAGCTCTAGAAGCAGGATGGACAGTTCTGTATTTCTAATTAATGACATTGTTCTTAGAAGTTTTGAAAAGTATGTCTTTAATAAACTGATTTTTTACAATTATAGTTATGCCCATAATCTGTAAGGCTGTTTATTAGAAAAGCATGATCTATCAGGTAGAGATGAACGCTGTGATTACTTTTAAAAGATAATGGAGCCCTGAGTTTTTCCAGCTCTGTTTGCACATTAGCCTGAAATGAACTTTCTTCCTCAGTGGTTTCATTTGTATCATCATTTTCAGTCACTAAACCATAAAAAAATATACACTCCAATTCCCTGACCAGTTTTGAGCACTTCCTGAATTAGAAAAAGATTTCATGACTGTTTCTCAACTGAGTATTCTCTGCCTTCATTTAAAGTATTGGTTTATTTTATGTCTTAACTATTAAGACTTCAGTCAGTTATGACGCTTTTCACTATATTTTCAGTCTTTTCCTCCTTGACTCTTTTGCCTTTCGCTGTTATCTGCAGGGAGAATTTCAGCCCCGTCAAATCGCTGGCCCTGTTAAGGCTTGATCAACACGTAGCTATACCAACGTGAGAAGAATGTGAGGTGGTTGGGTTACAACTTCTTTTCCAGTAGAGCTACATTGCGCAATTCCTCACACACACCATTTATAGAAGGACAAACTGCTATAGCTTATTCTGCTGTTCTATGAGAGAATAAACCATTACAAGGTGAGTACCGTTTAATTGATGTACCAGTGTTGACACAAGCTAATCATACTCTTCTGACTCCTGTAGAATAAAATGGGCCAAGTTTGGTGTGTAAACAGGTTCTCTGAAGCCAAAAGTTTAAAACCTGATCCCTCGGGTCACTGTGTTTCTCCGCTGCTTTCCTTCACCCCTATTTCAGGCCACGTATACCAAGTATGTCGCTAGCGGCATGCTGCGTATCGGGTGTCTCCGACAGCTGGCAACACACTTGGGCAATACGTGCATAGCACCAATGTTTCCAAACGCAAGAGGGGAGCCCAAAGACTTCAAACGTTTCATAAAGTTTGCTCATAAATTATGTTTTCTCCAGGTGGTATTTCCATATGTTTTAAAGTTTGAAAAAAAAATATTCCTTGTTTTCAAACTGAATAAATGATCAACCCCAAAAAGCAGACCACATACCAGCACTTTTTGAAGTCCTGATGAGGACTTGGGGGACTATTGCTTTTTTTTCCCCCAAACAGTTCTGTAATACAGTTTCTATTTTAATTTTATATACAATTTGTTGTGCTATCTATGCAGACTTTTTCTTTTTTTCTTTATTTTTTGGTAAGGAAAATATCTGTGAGAGTAACTGGAGCCAAAGCAAGTAAACCTGACATGGTAGAATCTGGAAACTATATAGCAAAGGTACTTCCCATTCCTTTTATTGAAAGCAGTGCCTCTGCTTCCTCATATTTTACTATTGTATTATGATGTATTTCATCATATTGTAAGTTATTTTTCACTATTTTCAGTTATTTTTTGGTGTACCTTTTAAAAGTGACATCATTTCAGCTATTTATAGGATGGTTTCTCTGATGGTAGTAAATGCAAATCCCAGCTGAGTTTCTGTTTCCAGTATGCTAATTACTTGACAAACAGAGCAAAATCAAATTGTTGCATCTTACAGCGTATTGTCTATTTTAACTGTTTAACTATGCTCCCTCTAAAAGTGTTTACAACTTACAAAAAAATTGTCCGTTTTGCTGCAATATACAAATACAACATATTCTTTTTCTTACCTAAATGCAGTGGAGTAAGTTCAAAAGTCACTTGCCTTAAGTGTAACTGTCTGAACTATTGAAAATAAAATTTAAATCAGATGACACAGAAGGGTTTTGGATAGAGTTCAGATAATTTAGTTTCATTATTTAATCAGAGCATGACAGGCAATGCATTTATTGATGTAATACTGCTGACTGGAAGAGTCAATGCATACAGAAAGACCACTGGAAGCAGCAGCTGCCCCTGTCACCAGATTGAAAATCAAGGGAGAATTTTAAGTATGTTTCTATTAATTGAATATGTAATCATTTTACTTAGAAGGATTTTAATTACACTTAGTCTCAGTGTCCTCATTACGCACTTACACGGGCTAAATGTCCGACATCTCAGAATAAAATCTGGTTAGAGAGAAAAGAAAATGGGAGAATAGCAGAGAAGAGATTTAAAAGGACTGACAAGTAACCTAGAGTGAAGACACCGTGCCTGTATAATTCTCACAGCAAAATTGTGAACGTGAAAGAACAGGAACTAGATTTTCACCGAAGACTTTCTGGGAGGTTTGATTTTTTGCTTGGTGATTTTTCTTTTTTTTTTTTTTTGATATGAAAGAATGTAATATAGACAGTATGTACACAGATGTTATCTAGATTTTAGTCAACTATGCCACATCCAGAAGATCAAGCTGAAGTTGCCCGTCCAAACACAGTTCTGTTGCTTTATAATTCATTTTCTGCTCTGAGTGAGAAGGTATTTGGCTATGCCCAGGTTACACAGTCAATTATCAGTCTGTCAGGTTTTAATTTTGGGCACTTGCTCTTGCATCCTGGTGCTTGTCTTTTATGGAAGGCTAGAGTACTTCTGCAGATCATATTCCTTGAGAGAGTTGTTTTTTATTAATTCATTTAATTTAAAAAAATATTAAAAATCAAACAGATTTCCATTTTATTCCATGGCTTTGACTGAACTCTGNCTAATTCATTTCATTTAAAAAAATGTTAAAAATCGATTAAAAAAACCCCACGCTGAGCGAAACAGATTTCCATTTTCTTCCATGGCTTTGACTGAACTCTGGGACGGGAGAAAAAAACATGTTAAGAAATGGCACCGAGTGGAAACAAGGCAGAATGAGAGAGAACAACGCTGGTGACTGATCTAAGGCAGAAGAGCCATTTTGCAAGTAGGGATGGGGGACAGAGATCCTATTAAAAAAGCCCAGATTGCGACTGGGACACCGCAGGGACAGACTGCTTCCAGACACAGAAATAAATCTTGCAGGCGGCTTCAAACCATGCACAGTCTGGACGGTGCGGCAGGCAGCAGCCCTTCCCAGAACTGCCGGAGAGCATCACGGCAGGAACCGAGCGGGCTGTCCTTTTCAAAGCACACAGAAAGTGCTTTGTTAATTTGAAGTAGGAGTCAAGCGGCACCAGCCACTGCTGCAGCTGCAACAGCCGCCCTAGCTTGGGAAGGAAAGCCACCGTGGGCAGAAGGTAAATGGTCAAAACTTGAGTCTTATTCTTGATGGCGAGAATATGTGAAGACAGAGAGGGGAAATGTTTGCCTCGTCTTGCCGCTGCTGTGGAAGGAAGCTGTCTTGCTGCAGGAGGTGTGAAATCTGGAGCGCAGCACTTTAGCATCGTAGTCAATACCAAAAAGTGAAAGCCTGTAGGCACGGCAGGGCTGCGGGCTCTGGCAGGTATCGGCAGGCATTAAACTGCTTTTGCCTTTGCATATGGGAGGTTAGCATTAGGCAGAGCTGGTCATGAGCTGGTCATGTCAAAAAGACCTTGCCAAAAGCCTTGCTAAGAATACAGAAGACATGTTTTCATCTCTAAATAACACGTTTACAAACAGACTGCACCTGCAGAATAAACTTTGTTGGTGGCAGACACACTGTCTTCAGCATTGGATAGCAGTTCAGTGGAATAAACTCCTTTACACATAAACTGGTTTATACATACATTGATCTGAAAAGAAAAACCAACCAAATAAACTTGTCTGGACTTAGATGAAATATGGAGTCTGATTAACTAAATTATTTGTGAAGTCCTAAAGATTTATCCTAAAGATATTATCACAGGATGACCAGAACAGTTTTACCCAGCTCTGACTTGACAATTAAAAGGACAGCTTTCAATTTTATCTGCATTTCGAAGGAAAAAGGACAGAGATTCATACGGTGTTGCATTAAGATACCTGAAAATGAATACATGAAGCAGGGACAAGTAAAAGAGTCCAAGCTGGTAGCAGGGAAATTGCTGGCCTCCTAAAGCAGAACAGGTATAGATTTGTTGAGACAGGCTGAAAAAATAATCTAGCTCCATTTGTCGCACATTAGCAGCGGACTGCTGCCACTCAGCAGTCCATCCAGGCGATTAAAGTAAGATTTTCCGTCCACTCACCAGCTGGTTTTCAAAAGCAAGAGGCCAAGGGAATCCCTTGTGATGTTCAGTATCGATACTCCTCCATAAGGATGAACTGCAGTTCCATCTTGCCACACCACTTCAGAGGAAAAGCAGGGATGGAGTGACATACTGTGAGGTGTGACTTGACTGTCAGCAGCTAAAGGCTACGTCAAATGAACCCTCTGCCTACTCTGGATTAGAAAAGCTGTGGGCAAGTGAGATGTGATCAGATACTACTCACCTGGTTTCTTCTGTTCCTTGCATCCTGGAGCACTGCCTGGATGGTATCAGGGCCAGGACCTTCTTTTCCATTTCACACCCGTCAGTCACTCTTCACACCTGTCAGGGAAGGCCATTCCTTGGGGATTGGGGTGCTGGGAGCAGAGGGTCTCCCCATGGGTCCCCAGGGCAGGCGGGGGGGCAGGTCCCAGAGTCCCCATCACCAGCCGCATTCCCACTGGCACGCAGGGACAAGCTCAGTGGGGTGGGTCAGGACGGGGTCCAGATAAATGGGTCCCTGGCCAGGGGCAGGCGCAGCTGTGACACAGCTGAGCACACCTCAGGCAGGCACCCAGGGCGAGTGCCTCGGCTCAAAAACAGCATCCGGGGAAGCAGGACAGTCCTTGCTGGGGTCTCTTCTCTTTCTCTCGAGGCCACCAGCTGTGCTGTCTTGAAGCCTCAGGAGCTCCTGGGTGCTCTGCAGAACTTGTGTCACCTCAGGGACACATCCTGCCCACCACTGGCAGTTGACTCTTTCATTCCCCCCTCCTTGTTGTGGTCTTCAGAACTGCCTCACCTACTCTATGCTATGGCTAAATTGGGGTCAAGGCAAGTAATGCTTTCTTTGCCACAAGGGCAGCTTTTCCCCACTCCCTTGCTTGCCGGCGTCCGCGGGCAGGTGGTGCTTTGAGCCTCCAATACTACCTGAATAACAGTGCTTTCTGCTGAATCTATAATGGGTATTTACAGCTTAGATTGCTGATAGATCTCTGAGGAAATTCCGTCTGCAAACTAAATGCATTCTGGTTTGCCACAGGATACAGTTTATTGGGCACGAATTTAAGTAGTTTGCAGAGGAGTGCAGTTGAACTGTGCTAATATTGGTTACCCTGACTGTCAATCTTACAGATTGGTGGGAATGTCAAAATAAGAAACAAACTATTAAAAATATGTGAAATTAGACTCTTAATCACACTCAGCGTTACCAAATTAGAGAGCAGAACAAATGAAACAGACTTTTTTCAGTACTTACAATTAAGTCAATGTTTGGGTTAATAAACGTGATATATCATTGGAAACTGGTATCAGAAATGCTGGGGATTCACAGCAAGAGGAAGAGACAGGTAGATGGAGCAAACCACCAGTGCGAGTTGGCTCTTGGAATGTGCCGTTTCCTTGTGAAAATGACACCCTGCACATATCTACTGTGGAAAATAAAGTTTGAAAAAGCAGTGCTACCACAAGAAATAGCCAATGGTTATACGATTGTTTTTCTTTTTACATCAGAAGGATGCAGATTATGGAGAAAGAGTGCCTTATTTAAATACCGGGAAGGAGGAAGATAAGGACATTGATTCACGTATTTTGTACTCGAGCAGCGAGTACAGTATGGAGCAGCCTTAACAGCGAGAGAGAACTGGCCCTGAATACAGCAGCAGTGGATTTATTGCCACCTGACGGAGCTGGTGTTGATGCTGCAAGGCAGCGCCTGTGGGCTCAGGCAGCAGTTCAAAATAATTCAAATACCGTCAGCTAATACATCGAACAGTATGTGAAATTCTGAATTATGTTAATGTTGTCTGTGAGCATCGCTGTGTTTGGGAAAGGAAGTTATGAGTAACTGTCTCCCAAAGGGCCTTTCCTATAAACCCCTTGGGAACAGATTTTAGTCAGAATTTCTTATGGAGGACTAGAACTTAAACTGTGAAAGAAACAAACCTCTTTCATTTTCTCTTTCTTGAAAGCATTATAACTAAACAGATCCTGTACAAAGTCTAGCCAAAGTGTTGAGTCTTACGCTCCTTATGTAGTTTAAATGCTTTTGAAAATCCTGCTCATTGCAAAATATATTTATTAATGACTTTCAGAGCTTAAACTAAAGGCTTTGGGGAATATCTCAGCAACATCTGTTCTGCAGAGTAGTAGGTGTTGTTTGTTGAGTCAGAGAGAACAATATGGCCGAGGCTGCAGCCTCTGGTGGGCGGAAGGTCACGTTCTTGTGTCTGCCCTCTTCCACCATGGATGTACACGAATCTTCATAGAAGATCCACGTCTTGTTTCGCTGCCTGAGAATAGGTACCTATTTCCAGCTTCTTTCAGTAGTTTTTAAAATAGGTTTTCCTCCAGATAACTAAGCTACTACCCTTAGTATGCCATATACAAATTTTAACCAGTACTGTTTGTGAGTCCAAGTTGAAATACTGGCTTACTCGGAATTTCAGTGCTTGCGTGATGAGGGATTAGATGTACAGGTGGTGGCAGACACAGTTCTTTATGTGTATTAAAGATGACATCCCCGTAATGTATTTTGCACTTAAAATTACTAATAGATTCAGGTAAAAACATGATTAGCAATTGCAAATAACATTTTCAAAATCAAATAAAATCCTTATCTGTTAAATCTCTAAGGAATGATTTGATTCATCTGATTCTGATGATGAATTCTGTAAGCCAGCTCACTGTTCAGATCTGTAGAGAAAAAGGAACTTGACTGCTATAATTAAAGCATGTTCCACTCAGAGCAATAAATGTGTTTTAAAACTTGAGTGCATCAGAAAATCAAGTTTGGGCTGAGGTTTTTAAAGCTTTTGATCTATTAGCTTATACGGATGGCCAAAAAATAGTATTTCATTTAGGAAGCAAATGCTGCAGATTCTAATAATTCCTTAATTGAAATACAAGGGAAATACAAAATGTGAGCTTCTTTGACAAGCAGGAAAAGCAAGCAAAAGCCTTTTTGGCATGTGAGGGGAAAGAACCTTATTCAGTAAAGATCTTTCCTTTAAATTATTGGATAACACTTGCAATTATTGTAAGAGTTTTGGCCAGACATTTGTTTTTTAAAAGGCTATTTGTCCTTCTTAAACTGAGACGTGAGGGCAGCTCTGTTGTTAGAAAACATTCTCTGAATGAATGAGGTGAGTTATTCCAGCAGACAGAGAGCAGATGTACTGCAGATGAAATCATTGCCCTGCAGAAAAACTAAGGAATGCTACATGGTACGTAACGCATTGTACTGGGAGTTGTACAGTGTGAGTGGGCTCCTGCATTACTCATAACGTCTCAGGGTTCGTCTTTGGATGAGGACACTGGTGAATAGTTTCTCACTAGGATGACAGTCCTTTGGTTCATATGCGAAAAGTTTGAAGTGACTGAGCTATCTAACTTTGGATAAGCATTTATGTTATTGAAATCAGATACATAAATGTGCATATACAAATTCCCAAATCCATTTGTATAGAGTTTTGGTTATAGTGTTTAGAGGTGAAAATATAATGCGCATTCTTTATTCCCTTCAAATGCCTGATGAGTCCTTAGCCATGAAGCATATTCCAGCTATGACCTCTTCCTGTTTCCTGTTGCATTTCTGTCACTGTGACGGCTCTTCTATACGCTGCCAAGGCTTTCTGTTCAATCAAGATATCTGGGTCTTGAAAATCATTTTGATATTTTTGTCTTCAAAAAATAACCATAGGTGAGTCAATAATAGGGTGATTAGCTTTCTCTGGAGGTGTACCTTTTTAGTGTCTATTTATTGATTTCTTCTTCTAGCTACAGCACAATAAAATAAAATGACAGAAACAATATGCCTAATTTGGTGATTCCCACTTAAGCAGCATACAAAAGAGGAATTAATTTTTCCTCTCTATTATTGAAATCAGACAGTAAAAGAAGGATGTTAAAATTTTAGAATTACCCCTTATACCTATCCTGAAGTCTTTCATTTGGCCATGCATTCATTTTATCACTGGGCAAAGCAGGAAGGGGTAAAAATCAATCAAACTAAAACCTTTTTTTCATACAGTCCTATTACTCCAGCTTCATCTTGCTGATTGCGCTTACTGCTAGGTGTTGTACACGGTATCTCTATATTTCTCCCATTATATTGTCGCCTAATTAAAAGGGAAAAAATAAGCCCAAAGTGAAATTCAAACAAGAAGAGGTACCTTGCATCTCATCGAGTTAGTCCACCAAGCAAGTCCTTTGCCCATCAGCAGCTAAAAGACAGTTTGACTCCTCTGTGGCTTGGGTGGTGCTACGTGCCACCCTGCGAAATAGCAAACTAGTCCAGAGATGAGGGTTTTTCCTGCAGCCAGTGAGTCAATCACACAGACAGTACCCAATTCTGGGCTGTTTAGGACACCGACAAGAAATTATGTTTTTCCCAGCGTTCTTATGGGAAGGTGCTTGTGGGCGAAACGGCCGGCCAACATGGGCGCTGGTTGCCTGGGAAGAAGGCATGTGAGGCCTGGGCCATGTGAGGCTGGGCTTCCCCTCATATGTGTCCTTCCAGACATCTTCCCAGCCCTCCAGCAGCAGTCAGACCTGTGGGAAGTCTTGCTGGGGAACACCATGTGGGAAGTGTTGGGAGAAGAATGGGGAGCCCTGCTGAGCTGCATCTTTGGTGGCCCACCCTCATTGTTTGTGTTAGATATTGTTCTGCTAATATATTCCTTTTTCCCTTCTCTGCCCAGCTTGATTGAATTTAAACAGTCTGTTTTTCCACTGAAAAGATTGTTTTCCTATTTACTTATATGAAGACCCCTTCAGAACTCATCTAGGTTCACTTCACAGAAGGGGCATCAGTGTGCTGTCAGTGCTCTTAAATGCTTCCTAGACAAGTGTCAGCATCTAATTTTTCCACCCTGTGTAATTTTTTAACTTCTGTTTTTCTCTCCTTATGATGTAAGATGCATTTATGGCTTTTCCTTAGTCCCCAGAAATTGCAGAATTTACTTTCCTTTTCTCCTGACTGATGCAACTTTCAGGCTGGTGCAAGACTTCTGCCTAAAGTCAACCCGCTCCAGATTTATTCCAGCATAAGCAACATCAAAGTCAGACCATGCTGCTCACTTGCTGTGTGACTGTTATACTTCTATTCCTGTTTTTCTCATCCTCCCCTTTGTTTTTATTATTTACAAGTAACAGTAGATTGAAGTTCTTTGGAGCAAAAAGCATTTCCTCATATATATTTGTACAATCATCTCTAACAGAAAGCTACCCTGTCTTATGGTCTCTGTGTAATGCCGACAGTACTACGTAATACACTGTAAGACCAATAAAAATATAATAAAACCAATAAAATACAACTGGTGATAAATACAATTGGGTACAGCAGGGAGGAGAATTTGTCATTTAATTTCTGAAGAAGGTTTTGGGGAGCCTTGTTTTGATCTCCCTTCCCCTGACCTAGGTAAATATACACGTTCAGCTTTAAAATTGGGTCAGCAGACCTTGTACACAGGCAGCCAGCGGAGCTACGGTTCTACCTGTCACACCTACCTCATCTCATCCCTTTTTTGAAGTGCCTCGCAGTGTCATCCACCTTCTACCTCTGCTCAGCATATATATATATATATATATATATGCCCAGAAAACATTCCTCGCCTATTGTTTCCCCTCTTCTTTTGGAGCATTTCATGTAAAAGCTTGGCAGAGTCTTGCTCAAATTACCTGAAGTCATAAAAACCAAACAGTTGGAGGTGCAGAAATATGAATCATGGTTTCAGTTATCTTGCTCATTTATGCTGACTGACCTGAGGTGAGGGCAATTTTGCACTAGAACAAGATGGGAATTTGATAGTAGGAATTGTAACTTCTGGTACACTGCTCAGGGTTGAACTTGGTCTTGTAGGTTTTGATTTGTTCCGTGTAGAGTTACAAAACTTTCAAGAAATTATTATTCTCTTCTGCCTTCCTGTGGACTAGTGGCCCACATTAAAGTTTTACTTGTTTGTTTTTTCAATAAGGCAAGCAAAAAGCTGCATATAGATGTTTTCACAAAATAAGTGAAACTGATTTTGATTTTCTCTCAGACAGTTTCTACCTGTGCTAAATCAGATTTTCACTAGAATCAGAACATTAACCTGCTTATATTTTTTCACAGACTTTACATTTCTAGGGACTAGGCATCATGTCACACCCGGGATGTCAAAGAAACCTTGTCCTTCTATTTGAAAAGGATTAGATCTTTTCTTCTTTTATCTGTGCCGTTGGCCTACAGTGATCACGGCAGACTGTGCACAGATCCTTTCTGTAGTGATCTTGAAGATACATTGTCCATATGCACTTTTCATCATTTACTCTCCTCCCTCTCTTTCAGGGTCTCTTTAATTTCTTGGGATTCTGCAAGTGAGCAGGCATAATGGACGCTATATGCCTGTGCTCAGTGCAGAAGGAGAGAGGATACGTGCACATCCATCCCAAAGACCTTGCTAACTGAACAGCATTTGAACTTGAATGTCTGTGGCAACGTGCTTGAGGATGGCTCATCCGGAAGTATTCCAGCTACCTTTTTTCTCCCTAATTGCACCACACAAATTTTACTCTTCAAAGTCTGCACCAGCCATGTATTCTGAAACGTCAAATTTCAGCTATATTTTAACTTTTTTAGCAGACTCACAGATGGAACACAATGGAACAAGTGGAACTTCAGAAACTTCGAACAACCACAAAACCATAATCTTCCCACTTATGCAGACATGTCTCAGGCATTAAGAATAATTACAGACAAAATTTCCGCAAGTATTAACCAAGAGCTGTTTAACCCTGGAATGTGCTTCATCTCCAGCTGCTGGAAGAACCAGCAGCATTCCCTCCCTTGTAGTTTCAGATTACCATATTCCTCAAAATAGAACTATAAAAACCAAATTGTAACCAGAGTACCATCCAAGCTAGTAAAAATGGTTTATAATTGAAAGGGCACTTTGAAATCCCTATCCTGAAAAAGCTGAAATCATTTATGGGTGTCTTGGAGGGGAGGGAAGGCGGAAATGTTTCCAAGCAGAACCGACTGTTCTTCTAATAATAAAATATCATCGAAACTACTGTTCAACATTTAGAATTTACAAGCTGGCAGAGGCACGCTACATGCCATATAGACAGTAATGAAAATAATCGGCCACGCTCTTTAATGCAGTACAACCACTTTGTGCTATAAAATAGTGGCAGTAGCTGGCGCCCTGACAGAGGAACTGGCACAGGGAGGATGACTTTGTTTGAAGTGTGTGCAACATTACTCCTTCCCTCTCCTCGCGGTTGGTATATCAAAGCAAAGGAAGAGGGCTGAAGGAAAGGAATTCCCTGATCAGGTTTATTTGGAGACCTTTCCGGGTTTTGTGACCTAAAGGAAGCTTCCTCTAAGATAAAGGGGGTAATCCTGAGCAACAAGGAGCTGCGCTGGTCAGGAGTGCAGACGATGGGCAGGTTTAATCTTCAGGTTTCCATCCTCACTGTAGAACTGGCAGCACTGAAACATAATGGAGGATTCATCTCTGGTTACTGCTAGAGAAACATTTCCAAGA
The DNA here is from genome assembly GCA_013400135.1 of Rhinoptilus africanus. Classification (NCBI taxonomy): domain Eukaryota; kingdom Metazoa; phylum Chordata; class Aves; order Charadriiformes; family Glareolidae; genus Rhinoptilus; species Rhinoptilus africanus. The sequence continues at coordinate 1,055,744 of VXBO01004236.1, forward strand.
AGCTGAGATGAATATCAGTCCATAATGAAGGCAGTTTGGATATTGTCTCTTCAGCAATTATTAGTGGAAAATGCAGAATTTGCCTTCAGTGAGATGTGAAGTCTTGAACCTGAATATGACAGATATGATGTAACTGGACTCTAATCACTGTTTTTCTGTTAGATTTTTTTTTTTTTTAATTTTGTTTTAGCCTGCTAGCTGATCATGAATCATAACTTTGCTTCAAGACGGAGGGAAGATTCCAAACTTTTTGCTGTTCAGATACTTTTGCAGTGCCTTTCAGACAAGAGCCCTCAGGACTGGTGCTTACTGAATCTCATAAATACAGTGTCACTTTGAAGTCTAGACTACAGGCTAGGAACTAGAAGGAACTTCTTTACCTTGCGGGTGGCAGAGCACTGGAACAGGCTGCCCAGGGAGGTGGTGGAGTCTCCGTCTCTGGAGACATTCAAAACCCGCCTGGACGCATTCCTGTGCAACCTGCTCTAAGGTGGCCCTGCTCTGGCACGGGGGTTGGACTAGATGATCTACTAAGGTCCCTGCCAACCCTGTGATTCTGTGATTCTACAGGAGTTAACTTTAAGCCCAAGTGAAATGCTCTTTTTTCCCTTGAATATGAAAGGTTATACTTTATCTAGAAATACAGCTACTTTATTGGAGAATTGAAGCAAACACTGCTGTAATTAAGTCTTCCAAAGAAGCAGCAGACAGCTAGGCCACACATGACTGCTGTCATCTCAAAGAAATCTAGAGGATAATTAACCCTCCGAGCCTAAGGTTAAGTATGTAACCTGTAAAGTGGGCATTCCTAGGAGAAAAGAGAAGCTTGACCTTCATTTTAGAGACCTGGGACACTGAAGGGAAATGATAATCAAAATTATGTAAAAGGTTCTAAGTAGAAGTGACCAAAAGAGCACCTAAAAGATCTTTGATATTTACAACAAGAAACAAGCATTGACAGATGCATAAGAAAATGGGGAGAAAATGGGGTATTCAGAGAAAATAACTACTAGTTCTTTGAGGATTTTAATCTGGCCAACATACTAACGAAAATCTCTATTGTTGGTTTAAATGCAAAACATCGCAGAACACCAAACTTTATTAAATGGGATTTTCAGGTGATTTACACATAGGGAGAAATGTAATTCCCTCTTCTACAATGAAACTTGACCTGTAAATAATTTGTCTGGAAAGAACTGTCTCTCAGTAAATCCATATTCCAGGAGGAGTTTGGGGTAAGCTGGTTATCTATATTTGATGTTAGATTAGTTATACATAAAAGAGGCAGATATGCATTAAGGATAAATGATGCTGTGATACCTGAAGCTCTCAATGGCAGAAAGCAAGGCAGAAATTTAAGATCTGCTAGGACTGAGGAGAAAGAGGGGTCAAATATGAAGGACAGAGTGATTTGATGGTGAAACAGTATCCAGGAAGTGAGATAGGAAATGGAGATTGTTTCCTTGCCCAGAAATAGGAGAACTAGACCGTTTTCTGGCAGCAAAATGAGCCAGAGTATAGAGCAGAAACTGGAAGGGCTTCAAGAGCTTGAATGAATAGCGGGAGGGATAATAGGAGAAGATTGCAGGGTATGCAGCGTGTACAGAAAGCATTCCGAGGAAGAGGGGACAGGGGGAGGCTCTGAGAAGGGAGTGCAAGATGCAGGCTGACATTTATGGTGTTTCTGATACTGTATGAAGGCAGGGAATAATGAACAGGACAGAAGGAAAGATTTCATCCAGGCAGGTAGTAGACATGAAGATCCGGGATGTCAAAAGAAAGAATGAAGAAAATAAAAATAATGCAAAAAGGTGGAAAAGATGGAGACTGGAGAGAGGGAGGGAGGGAGAGTGTGGGGCCAGGAAGTATGGAGGTATTTAAAAATAAGGGAAGGAGTGAGAAAGGCAGATAAGAACAGTAGGGAGAGGGGGAAGGAGAAATTTTGTGATGACCTGTAGGTATGAATCCACTGAAAAAAAGCGATTTTTCTCAAAAAATTACCTTGAATACAATATCAATATACAATACAATATACAATTCATTACACCTTTTATCAGATACTCCCTAAGCTCTTTGTAGGGCTGGAATAAATAGGATTTGAATTCTCTGCGTAGTCTGTCTTAGAGAGGCAGTCAATAAATTAACCATTTCAACAGTATTCCAAATCTATGAAGTCAAATCCCAGTTTGTGGAGTTTGTGTGATACAGTATTTAGTTAGTTATAATATCCGTGCAGATAGACTCCACTCCTGTAAAACGCACTGCTTCTCTTTGTGGCCTGTGGTAAATTTCAAAGTTATGCTACGATTTATTGCTGTATTTTAGAATTATGTAAGAAAGGAAAAAGAAACCAAACAGTCTCTCAGCTGATGGACCCCACAGGCGAGGAAATGAGTCACACAGCTCCTGTGTCTCCAGTGTTATGAATTATTTCAGCCCACTGGAGAAGAAGAGAAGAGTAGGGAAAGAGCACTAAAACCAAAGAGGGAAGAGCAGGCATAACCCAGAGTATATGGGCTTGATGCACAGCTGGTTGCATGAGGTTCTCTGGCCTGTCATACCAGTCTGATTTAATTGCTCTACTACCTTGTACTACCAACATATTCAGTAGAAGATAACATGGAAGATAAGAAGGTAACAGCGAGAAATGGGATACCAAAAAGCCAGGAACAAGGATGAAAAAGTGGTATTAGTACTTACCTGTTGAAAAAAGTGCTTCTCATCAATTGATTTGAAATAACTTTTCCAACAACTATTGAAAACTTTCATTATTCCCATTGCAAATGGGAAAACTATGCTGAATATTTCATTTTTTAATCAATTACTAGGTAGTACTGTGCCAGGTGGTATCAGGGACATTCTTCAGCACTGGGATGTGTAGTGATGTCGCTATCTCACAGTTGCTTCACAAGTCCTAACACACGTAAGACTTGGGCCAGTGCTCACTGTGCTGGGGGAGAAGATTCACCCTGACTTTGCCAGTGTTACGGAACCATTTCCTGGTTGTAGGAGTGTTTTCAATTTCAACCAAAATATAAGAAATCCCGGGGCTTCTATCTTGGTCTTCCTATTCAACCCCAAACTTACGGGTGACGCAGTAATTTTGTTGAATTATAGACAAACAAAATAGCTTTACCAAGTTACAGAAGCACAAGATGTTACTTGACCACCACCGGGGTAGATTTTGATTGCTCAGTTCTTCTATGGTGACATCTCTTCCTGTACGTTTGTTGGTTTGTTTATGTATTGATTACATCTATTGGGGATCAAAGCATTATTAACGTATTTTCTTTAACTGATTATATTTGTTCTTGGCATCTATTTGAATACTGGCTGGAACTGTTTCCTGGTTAGCTTTAAAGCACAAATTGCCTGGGGAGATAGGGGCTAGACGTCATTTCTTGCGCCTGTTTTGTCCTCAGAATGGCTCACAAAGCAGGAATTTCCAAATTGTCGGTCATAAATTTGTCTCTCTTCCTTTACCAGCAGCGTTAATACATTTTGAAATAATAGTGGTTCAAAAGTTCATTAGGAAAATATTGGTTTTCATTGCTCTTTGAAAACGCTGTTATTCATATGTAATTTTAATTCAACATCATGTTAATGTCATCAGGGCACATAACACAGTAAATGCTTACATATTTTAACTAAAACTCCAGCTAATTCTAATCTAATTAATAAAATATGTTGATGGTTTCTACAGCATTCTGCATCACGTGCTTGATGGTTTGCTCAGGCTTCTCCAAGTCATTGTTGTTTGGATCAGGATGCTGATATCTTTTCTGGAAATACAGCTGAGTATTAGCTGACTGTGACAGCTAAGATTCTCAGTTTCTTGGCAGCGTAATTCCAAAAAATACATCTGGAAATTTTCATGGTCCTGTAATCAAATGAAAAAAGATTCTACAGTAGCCTATTTTTAAAAAGGTTTGGGACATATTACTGGTGTTGAGGCTTGACTAGATGATCTCTAGAGGTCCCTTCCAAGCCTATGATTCCATGATTCTGATTGTGAAGCTCAGAGGGAGAATAATAACCTCCTGGAGCAAGGAATACATCTAGCATATATGTTTTTAAAGATCATATTAGATTTCTTTAATATGAAAACACAAATTCCGAGCAGGTTCCCTTCACGCATGGATGCTGCCTCTTCCTGGTGCCTTGGGCTAAGCCTTGATTTTGCTCTTTGATTGGAAATAATCCTTCCCTTGAATATTGGTGCTATCCCCAAACCTGGATTCTTTCTCTGGCTGCTCTGCTGTTCCACTCTCTCTGCTTCTTTTCCTGTCACATACAGGCCAGCAGTTGTGACATTGAGGGAAACATAGCACTTATATAGAGTATATTGCTCCATTCCTTTACCTGCACTCCTGCTTCTCACTACGGTGTGCCAGTGCCTAGTGCCAGGCTCCCTAACTGATGTAAGACATCCAGCTTAAACCTCTCCCTGCAGCTGCAGGGAATGGAAGCATCACCTGAGACAGCAGTGGTGGTCTGGCTGTCCTTGGGGTGACCTGGCTGTGGCTGGGACAGCTTTGTCATGGCCGTGCCTGAAATGCACAGCCAGAGCTCCAGAAGTGCTGTGGGCTCCCGGGAGCACGCTCACCCTGAAGACGGAGGTTGTGAGAGGGTGGCAAGGGGCCGCTTCTTCCTAAAAATCTTAAAAACAGGATGAGGGGAAAAGGAGGAAGAACACAGTACTTTTAACTAGAAAGAAAGACATCGGGGTTTTTCGCCTTCCTTCATCTCGTCATTTTCTTTCTCTCAGTGCAGTCGGTGCTCTGCAGCACTGCTGCTGCTGCAGCCTCCCTGAGACCTCTCTCTGTCCCCCGCTGTTTGCCTTCTGGGCTGTAGCTTCTCTGCTCAGCACCAGCAGCCCACAGCTGGGAAGAAGCCTTTGGGGAAGGCAGCGAGGCCCCCAGGGTGTTTGCCGGCAGTGATCATTCCCGCAGGCTCTGCCAGCCTCCAGCTGGCAGCTGTGTTCCTCCCGGGAGCGTTCGGCGAAGCCACCAAAATACAGATGCCGCAGAGCTGTTGGGCTGGAAAATTCCCGCAGGAGTTGACCACGCTGTTGCTCTTTTGCCCGACTAGGCAACTCTGCCCAGTATGTCTAAATTAGTCACTATTGGGATCTTTGTGTTTTCCGCAATGTAAAAATCTAGATTATAACCAGTAGCTGAAAAATTGCCAAGCTATTGGTGTGACTGCAGTGTTCAAACCAACTCCTCCACCAGTCTGCTAGGAAAAGATATTCACCTACAAGGAAAGGCCTCAATGTTTTTAAGCTTTCTCTGTGCCCCAGTCTCTGCTAAAATACCCTATTTCTCCTTCTCCCTGATGATCAGGGCTACGGGCAGGAGTGAAAGATAGCTGAAGTTGTCTCCCTGGACCTGAAAAAGGAACGGAGAACCTACATAAGTGCAGGAGGAGCAGACAGTGGACAAGATACGGTGATGAAGCTGATGATAATTATATTACAGGCTAGAGGTCCTAAAGCTGGGAGAGGCCAGTATGAACTGTAGAAGGATTAGTATGTATGGTTGGAGCTCTCACCATGAGACAGTTTGAGTCCAAGATAAAGTGTGTCAGTGTGAATTGTGAGGCACTGTAATTAATGTCAGGCTAAAAGGGCCAGAATAATTTATGGGACTGAGAAGATACAGGGATGAGAAGTGTACAGTTAATTAACGTTGAGATGGTAGGCATGCGGGAACCTCTGATTGAGGATGAGGGATCCAGATTTAGCCGTTTGGAATTTAGGGAAAAAATGACTCTTTTGTGCGACCAGACAGAAGTCTGTGCAAATATATGTAATTTATGTGCGTTGTAGGATATTTGTCACTGTTGCAAAATGTTGCCTGTTTTGAAATGCTAATGGCATCTTGCATCACTGGGCCAAATTCTGCTTCAGTTATGCTACTGTACTGACAAATTCAGCGGGGCTGCTCAGACAAGAGAGGAAAATGTAAGCAATTGACATGTTAATTTTCAAAGTCATGTTGAATAGCAGTCATTGGCAGCATGTTAAAACCCTCTATGCTGCAGTTATTAAATCAGTGTTTTTCCTAAGCTACAAAAAACATGTGAAAAATCCAAATGTTTGACTCTGAAATTCCACGCAGTCATTTCTTGCTGATGTAGAACTAAAGGTGCCTATAAGTTACAGCAGAATTATACCGATAAAGGGGAAATATTCTCTACAGAACTGTGTTATGCACAATCAAATGCAAAGGAAATTTAGACTCTTATTTAATAACCTGCAGGTAAACCAGAAGGGTATGTGACTCCCTACTACTTGGATGTAAATGGAAAGAGGAACGAGTTACAGCTGAAAAGAGACGCATCCAGACATTCCCATGTCAAAAGGAGGGCTGCCACTATCTGTGGGATCTCGTGTGGCGGCACATTTAGCCAGCCGTGTTGCAGCAACAGGAAGCCCCGTGGTGCTGGATGGGGCAACGGCAGCAGCGCTCCAAGCCTGCTCGCTGCTGCTCGCAAACCTACCAGGGAGGATCTTCCTAGGACCAGCATATGGTTTGCTAAACGTTTTTGCAACTGTAGGATGGCACCCATCCAAGCGGCTTCCATTGCCTGCCAGAATTTTAAAGAAATGTTAACAATGTTTACACTTTTCAGTTTTGACAGTCTCTAAAAATTACCTATTTAAACCTTCTCTCCCTCTCTGACAACAGCAGATCCAGCTCCTCCTTGGGATGCCAAGTGCCACAGGGCTCGCTCAGTTCTCACCGCGGGACTCGGAGGAGAGAAATGCCGCTGCCCCTCTGCCGCACCAGTGGAGCCTGGGTCGCTGCCGCAGCTCCTGGGGCTCGGGGCGCGTGTGCCTGTGGCCCCTGCCATCTACAGCCGAGAAACCAGAACATTCCCGCGCTCAACACATTCAGCGCCCCACATCTGTTTGGGGGAGCGGCAGCTTTCACAACAGAGGGACTGGGATTTTAATGGCTGGGGAGCTTTTGTATTGTACAGCCTTTTGTTTTTTAAAAAGAGGTGATTGTTTTTAGGAGGAGATCCATTAATGGTATAGGTGTGCAAGAGACGCGTGCTTGCTTGGCCAGGGTGTGAGTCTGGATAGTCAACTCTGTTTAAAGATAAGGAACTGTCCCTCTTTACTAGATCAGGCACTTTCCTCTCACCTCCTTCTGAATAAACACGTCTCTATTGTCAGAACAACGAAGTTGGATTTGCACGATGTGGGGTGGACTAATGAAAGCCATGGAAAGTATCTCCCTCACTACGTTTAGAAAAGACGGATAACGAGCCTTCTGGGAGATGCTGCTAGTGGAATACTACAGCACACCAGGGGATGCTTAAATGAAATGTAAAGACCAATATTTTTTGCAAGGTTAAGGACAGAGACCGTATACCAGAATGTTTTGTTTCCAAATGGACATCTGGCAACTATTGATCTACAATCGTATTTAGTGTGGAATGGAAAATACAGGTTGTGACATGAGCAGTCAATAGTTTTTTAGACTATTGATCCTTACAGTGGCTATTGATTGGTTGTTAGGCGATAGCACAATCTATTTTTTCATTTAGCTTAGCTTAAAATAATTGGATTGCAAGTTGTGTGCCTGTATATGTGGAAAGGGACTCTATGCAAATATTGTTTCCCATCACTGGCATTGTACAAAAAAATAAATACTCATTTAAAGTGGTTTTTTTTTTCTTCACTGTTATTTATTAATACTACTCAGATATTATAAATTGGATATGGTAAAAAATGAAGTTGGCTTCAGGGATGTCCAGATGTCACCATCTCCCCTCTGGTGCCTGACTTGAACTTTTTTCTCAAAAAAATTTGACTTTTGTGTATGAAGTCAACTGTTGGCATGAACACATAAGGGATCTAGCTGATTTCTGTAGACACATCATCTTTTTACTCAGTCTCGTCCCATCTGGTTTAATTGTTTGCTTTCTTCTGCAGAGAAAAGATGCTGTTGCCGACCACTAGGGGATTTTATATAAGGTTTGGTAAGTACTCGTGAGTGTACTGGATTTTACGAATTGTAAAATAAGCTGATGATATTTTTTGTTCAGTTAGAAGAAGCTGTACATGGGGAAGGACTGGCATACAAGAAATGGCAGTAAACTACAAGCCAGGTCATGCCTTGAGGTGTCAGTTGCTATTTATACTTCAGTACAGACTGGAGTCTTTCTTTTGACCAAGGCATAACATTCCCACTACAGGCAATAGCCAGCTAACGCTCCAGCCATTCTGTAAATAAATGAATCCAGTGTTTGCGTTTGGTCCCTCCTGTGAGAGATAGAAACAGAACTGAGGTGTTTATTGTACAGCCTCAGTGCTCATCTATGCTGACTTCTGGAGTAAATAAAGTGTCAAATGTATGCATTGAGCAATGCTATTTATGTTATCTAGACAAGCTGAGAATGCATCATTATGCCGTACCGCACTTCCCAGATCCAAGAAAGCGAACCACAAATCTTTCAGCTATTATCTAGCAAGTAGTTGTATACCCCTTTTACATCAACAGCAGTAGGGAATGGAACTGTTTTTTTCAGGTGTCATATAGATCCCGATGTCTGTCCTGAAGGTCATGATTCAAATCATTCTGGGAACCGGTTTTTATTGAGGCTGAATACATTCATTAATCACTTACAGTTTTACATCTAAAATAAAGCAAACAAAAAACTCTAACAGAAGCGTAACAAAAATAAAAGCTACCCTTATAATCTAAATAAAAAATGTCTTTTAAAATGATGCAATTTGACCACTGCATAATCAAAAAGAGGCTGTTGAGTATTCTGAGATTTCACCCTTGACATTGTTTTAAGATAAATTTGTGTAAAACACCAGTGAGGGCTATTCACTTATACTGTGGTTTTTTGGGTTTTTTTGAGACGGAGCTGCGTGCCACTTTAGTAATTAAGAATTAGATTAAGGATTCAGTACATTGCATATTTTGATGGGATTACATGGGATATTTGTTGATAATTAAAGATTTCTCTTTTGATTCAGGAGTGAAAAAACTGCAGAAGCCTTCAGTTTCTTATCTTAGTGTTACATAAAGGTGAATTTGACCTACAATGTGAAACCTGAAACTGATCCACAACAACATGAAAGGACCTAGAGTTTCTTTGTTCAAGCCCTAGAATCAGACCTTTCTTGAATGCAGCTTGATTCCAGATGGGGGGCTGCAAACCATCCCTCCCTCCCAAGGATGATTTGGGTTGAGAGAAGGCGTGTGGTAAGATCGGATCTGGGCCCATCTTTAATAACTGGTATCAAAAGCAAAGATTTTTTGGCAAACTGATGAACTTTCTTGACTGTTTTATTGATGTCAAACCAGCAAACAAAAGAGGAAAAAAAGAGCATTGTCAGCATTTTAGTTAGACAGCATTTTAGTCTTCTGGACACTGAAAAGTACTGTAACTTGCTGTCTGTAGCTGCTTCATTAGTTTTGCCTTGATTGTAAGATAAGGGCTTATGCAAGTGGCTGTAGAACCTAAAAGGCTGTTAATTGTCTGAAATAACAGCTGAAGCAGCTTTCTCCTGCAGTGTGGTCTATTTTAGCATTATAAATTCACTTTGGATGGAGGTTCCTCTATTAGAGAAGAGGGGGTTTTTTTTCAATCTCTGCATTTCTATGAAGAAAGAAATCCGCATTTTAAGTGTTTAAATGTCTTCTGGGCAGTTGCTATTTATCACACAAGACAGTATTTCAGGACATCTTTATTTTCTTTGAGAAACTCTGCAAAAATACATTACAATGTCAGTTTTTGCGGGATGTGCATGCAGAGCAATATTGTTCTGTTGCCTGGTAACCAGTGAGAGGGAGGCACTTTGGAAACACTGATAGAAAAAGAGAAAGAGAAAGCTTAACTGCACACACTTGAGCAGATGACTTATAAAACTGGTATTTATTCCAGGTAGGTTTGAAGAGGAGTTTAGGTCAAGGTTCTCATAGGGTTTTGTGAGTTTTTCCCATTAAAAAACCCAGCATGTTATTTTCTTGTGTTAGAATTTAATGACTAGGCTTATTTGTTCAAACCACGTTTAAAATATTCACACTTTGGAAAGAGGAATGTTCCTTTTCCTTAATATACATTCTTGAATACTTTCCTAAGGTGTGTTCTGTTTAGAACAGTGCACTGATAGTGTTGTAACAAAATAAATATGCAGAAGTACTTTGGACTGATATTCTTAACAACTCTGGATGATCCTGAGTGTTATTTTCAAAGCCAAAGTGCTCTGGCAGTTCCTGGATTACTGAAGTGCTAGGTGTTGTAATAAAAACAATTAACAAATAATAGATTTGCCGAGTCAAACAAACAAGCACCAAAGCAAAATCAGAAAATCTTTTGGCTGGAATTCAGTCCGGCCATAGCTTCCTGTTTCACACGCAACAGACAGTCAGCACAAAATTAAGGCAGAAGAGATTAGCTCATAGGAGCCAGCTTAACCTTCGGCCAAGCTCGGACAAAGTGCTGGTGAGGATTTAAGAGGCTGGGTTAAGGTGGTGTTCTCGGCCGCCTCCCGGACTTCCTGCTTCTGACCAGCAGCAGAGGCAGCCCGTCTTTTCGGCCTGCTGTCTCTTCCCGTAGAGCGAGCAGGAAGTGCCGAGTGGCTGCCAGGCGGCTCGTTGCCGCAAGATTTACAACGTCGCTTTGAGAAAGTGAAAAGGGTTGTGTAGCCCAAGTGCGACCGGAGATAGCCTTCGCATTTCAAGGTGTTAATTTGAATGGAACGGAATGCAACTTCTGGTTTTTCTGCTAGCTGGTTGCGCTCAGAAGCTTTATAAACTTTCTTAGTTTCACCTGTGGAGTAATGTTTTACTTCACACCGAACATCAGTATGCTATGAAGAAGTGACGCATCTTTAGATGTTGATTACTCCACTGATTATTGTGTGCTGGAAAATTAAGGTCAGAGATCAACGCCTCCGTAAAAACCTTCTGTGGCATTCAGCTGGTGGCAGCGAGTTCATCTGCGGCATGAAGAACGCATGAAGATGATACCCTTCAAATCAGTGCGTTAGCTTCTCACTTTTCCTCTTCCAGAACAACTTGAATATAATAAAAAAATTGTAAGTACACAAGCACTGGAAAATTCTTAATTAGGATCTCACTGATTAATATTTCCTGTTTACTTATATAGGTATTTTATGCATTTCAGGACCAAGAAGGTGTTTTACTCTAACAGAAAGCCTTGGAATTTTTGCTAAAATCATTAATCTAAGTTATTTGATGAAAGTCTGAAGGAAGCTGGAAGATGAGCACTATGGTTCTGACTCCATGATCGCATCACTTGTTAACTAATTCCTCCTAGTAAAGTGGTTCACTGAGCTCTTAAAGCCTTCCAGCCGGTATGCCACCCCAGAAGCAAGCAGTGCCGGAGAGGTCTGTAAGGGCCAGACATGGCTGGACTTTCCTATCAGGCCTCATAAAAGGTGTATCCTCTTTCTCGTCTATGCTTGGTACCTCAAAGAAAGAACTGGTGAGTGACCACAAAACCTCATTCTTTGTGAATTTCTGTTAATGATGCTACACGGGAAAAATACATCAGTAATGAGGGCAGACAGCCATTCTATTACTGGAGAGGGAGAATAAAAACTAAGTCTGAGCTCTGTCTCACATTGAGTAATCGACTTGTTAGATTATAGGGCAAAGAACCAGCATTCAGCTGCCACACGGCAATATTAGCTTACGATTAGACAGGCAAGATAGTGCTGAGGTAGCTTGATGTTCTTTTTCCAACAAAAATGCTAGCAAGTTTGGGATCTGGTCATTGGCCTTGTTTTAAAAACAGCTCCCCCACAAAGATGCAGGAACTAGCATTGCTGCAAATGTTTGCCAGAGGGCAAACTGGGGGTGACAGAAACTTAACCATGCTCCCTGGGGCAGGTTTAAGGTCACACTCAGACCCTAGTACATCCCATCCTTTCTATCTGGACAGCCCACAGCACCGCAGAAATACACAATGACGAGAAATACCTGGTACTTATTGGAAGTAATTGCATACCTTTTTCATGGGGTTGGACTGAAATCTGATACAGTAATTGTTCACTGAGTATAAACTTGTGTATTTCAAATAATTTGGAAGTCAATAATTATTGCATAAAGCATTTGTGCCATCATAGTCATTGTGTATGACCTCACGGAGTGTTCAATCATTCAAAGTGCTGAATGGTCTGTGTTTATCAAACAAAATATTTAAGGGCAGGTTTAGCTTTACACAAATAAGTAGTCCCATTGACCTCACACTAAGGCCACTCATCTACTTAAATGTCAACATGTATCTAAGTGCTTTCCTGGATTACGGCCAGAACATTTTGTCTTTTGTAAGACAAGGCCCAAAGAAGACCTGTTGCAAATGGCTGTAGTCTTCAGAGTCCCGGAAAGGTGAAGCAAAATAAAAAAAGGACAGTATCAAATTATAACATAGCTGTTAATTTATTTAAGGAATGTAGTTTGTCATTAATGATTGGCATTACTGTGGAGAAGACTGTAACTATATAAATGCAGCAATACTAGGGAATGGAAATTCATTAGATATTTGAAACATGGAATAGGCCTGGAAAGCAGAGGGACTTTGACTGAGATCACGATTATCTTGTTAGTGACTCAGAGCTACGGGGTTCTTTGACACTCAGCTTGCAGTGGGGGACTATTTCATGCATTACTGCTCCTGGAGTCCCAGCTCCATTGCTGGCGGGGAGGGGCGGGGAAACAAAAATGAATATAGCTTCAAAACGGACTTGCCTGAAGGATGCGGTGCCCCCTTTCCTTCCTGATCCTTGGCTCTCTGAAAGGTCCCAAGTCCGTGAATTGCAGTCCATGAAGGTTCAGTATAACTGATTGCTCTTGGCTACATTAAAAAATGGAGAAATCGAAATACAAGCAATACTCTGTCTATATCGATCGAAGTGAATATAACGTGAGCCCAAGCATGTCACTATGAATCAATCAGAATTCCCTTCAGGGTAACTCATGTAGCTGCAGTCTTGCAGGTCATACCCTCAGGTGGTGTATCCAACCTAACTTCATCCTCATGTGTGTAGATAGTCTTTAATTTATGTGTTGGATTTCTCAACTGCTGTCTTTCTATAAGAAAAAAATAATCCTGTATGCAGTACTTTTTAGTTGACAACATGGTAAAAAATACTCCGAGATCCCTGGGTTACAGAACAAAATACAGGTATTCAGATAATTTCTTTAAGTTGTAATTAAGTCATAGCTTGCAAGATGTAAAATATGTAATGTCGAGCTGCTGCCCAGCACTTTTTGCTTCTTTGGGAATAACTGCTCTCCTGTTTATATTATATTATATATATATATATAGGCTAGGAAAAGGCAGAAAGGAGGCTATAGCTAATTAGAGTCTGCATTTGAAAGAATAGCAGTAGAATAGTATGTTTTAATACTTGGTGGATTTGTAATGTTCAAATCGTTGTGTTAAAATGTGAAACCAAGATGGAAGCTTTGCTTTGCCTGGCAGATATGCCAGTGCTAGTGAACTGAAAGATCAGTCTTTAACTAGAAAGAAAAGAAAGAATTACTATGCAGTTTGTATGTCTTACATTGGTCCTGTTTAAAAATATACTAGACAATTTGAGGAAAACTAGTTCACATATAATGAAACCATCTTAATGCCTTAGGGTAAATATTTTTTTGCTGAATTCATTTCGGATTCCCACTAGATTTGTAAGTCATTCATATATTAAAATCTTAAGTTGATTCCAAACCCCAGAAATTCAAATAAAGTACCCATTTATGGAACCTACTGTTTTTCTGGCCAATTTTGCTCTTTTCCTTGGGCAACTCATGTTTACATTTACAAACAGTATTTGTGAGGTGTTTGCCATGCTTGGTACTGGGGAACAGTGCTTTACATTGTTCTTTAGCTTTATTTGGTCCTTTAACTTAGTTCATCTTGCTGGAAACATCTATTTCATCTGCTTCATATAACTTCATCTATTTTTTCCCAGAGCACAGCTTTGTCTTTTATTGGGAAAAACAAAGGATACTCACCGCAGAATGTGGAAACAAAGAAAATAGTTGTGAACATGTGTGCATGTGCATAATCATCATCCAGAGACCATGCTGATAAACAATATGAAACAAAGCATTATTAATTCAACAAGCTAAATAGGAAAAAAATGCTAAAGAAACTGTTTTTTTCCAGCAGAACAATGTTTAAACATTTTAAGTGGCACCTCCTCAGTCAGAAGTAATGACTGAAATCAGCAGACTTGAAAGGTCTGAGATAAATGGTCAGAGAAAGAGCTGAACTTATTTCTAAAGAGTTGGGATAAACACAACTGCATTTCTAAATGCCCAGGGAGCTTTTGTGAGGCTTTAAAAGATACAAAGTTAAGTAAATCAGTCCCTGAATTTTATTGCTTATCTTATGTTAAAATGCTGCACTTAATGAAGATTAATCAAGATAATTTTCCTTTCATTGACACCATCACCCTTTGCACCTGCACAGAATCATTTATGTAAAATGGCTGGTGGTATTATACTGCCTCTTACTTGAGACTTCAAGTAAGATTACAGCGTATGAGGTGCCTTAAAATAATTAAGGCAAATGAAAATACAAAGATGCAGACTGATAGAAATCTGTCAAGCCCATTGATGTACACTGGCAGATCCTTTGGGCACATGGTGCTTCAGTTCTTCACTGCTCTTTGTCCTAAATTCCTTCTAGCTACACAAATATGCACCAGAAGACATTTTTCCAGAGAAGAGAGGTGATCAAGTGCTTAGAAAGGGTGTCAGGAATTTTGGAGGTCCCAGATCCATTTTCAACTGTTAACCATTTCCTAAATGACCTGGCGAATGTCTATGATCTTTCGCGAGCAGATGCAAGATCACACTGTTTGCGTTCCAAGCTGGATGGCTATGTGCCAGCTCCGAGCTGGATGATGCCATATATTTATACAGTGTCAGTGGCGGCGAGTCTTGATCTTGACTGGGGCCTTTAGTCTTTTCTGCAATGCAGATACAAATAACATGAATAAAAAAATGATAAAAATCGGTAATTCCATCCTATTCTTCATAGGTATGCAAATTCATGTTCCATTTCTTGCTCAGGAAGAACTTAGGGGAGCAAAAAAAAGATTTTAAATGGAGCAAAACCCCAACATCCTCTTTCCCAGGAAAGTGACTTTGTTAAGTACTGAAATGACTAATGTCAAAGAGTCAAGAAGCGTGCATTTAGGCCTCAGCTGCTTCTGCTGGACGAAATGCATAGGGAACATCTCAGTGTTAGCAATGTAGTCTGAAAGAGAAAATCCTTTCTTCAGCCTGCGCCTGTTACTTCCTCATTGTATCTGAAGGTAAGGAGCTCTTACATTCATCAGCATTTCATGAGATCTGTCTAGTTCTCTTCTTCCCCTGTATAGTCATAACCCTTGCCAGCTAAGTTCGTTCTTTGAATTTTATTATATTATATCTCAAGACATTATTCAATAATATATTTTACTTCCATCTGTCCTCTTCTGTCTTTAACTCTGTTTTCCAATTCCAGCGGCCAGCAGGTCTTACTCCTTTTCTCCTACCACGGCTTGCCATTTACCAATTCCTTGACTGCATCTCCCTCTCCAATTTTGACTTGCCCTTTATCTCACAGTTCACTCTTTTCTTTTGCCCTGTCGCTGCATTAGTGCTACGGAGTATGATGACAGTAATCCTGAAACTTGCTATAAGCAAATGTTAATAGTTGTTACCATTGTGTCCTTTTCTCCTTCTCTGCTGTCCCTTTTCATTAATTTTCTTAATTCATTCTCTTCCCCTATATACTATTTTTATAACTTTTCTGGGGTTTCTTCCTTCTGTCCTTGGACAGTGACTTAGGAATGCTTAGAGGATCGAACTTGGTTGTAGATTTTTATCATAGATGGAGGAGGAAGAAGCAATTTGTACAATGAGTTCAAGAAAAGTGAAAAGTATAGATCTCTAACAGAAAGGAGGAGCTGAACGGGAGAATGAAGGACGCAAGGATTTTTTTCTGTACGAAGAGGAGTTAGAGGAGTGCCAGCTGGAACAACTTCATTTTCCCAGATTCTTTTTACATGCAGGCAAAAAGGTGAGAGAACTAGAAATTCTTCAAGTACTGCTTAGTCTTACCATTGTCCAAGGAGACATTCTCCCTCCTGGTGACTCTTCTTCCAGGATTACATTGCCATAACAAAGAACAGAAGTGGGGAATTTCCCTCCTGTTTTTTTGGCAGAAGTGGTGCTTTCCCCTTATTTCAGCTGCTGTTTACTCAGAAAACTAAGTTGCTCTATGTTAACAGTGAGGTTTTGTGTATATACATTTATCTGAAAATTCCAGAAAATATAGGAAAAGCTACATTAACAGTCAGGACTCTGATTTTCGTGGATGGTTTACGCAAAACATAAATGTTCAGAGAAATTAAGAAGAGTATTTTCTGCCTGCTGCACTCCTATCAGTTTGTGGCAATGGTACAGTAGATTCTTAGTTGAGGTCTTCTGACCAGATGTTTCAACCATAAAGCTATTTCTAGTAAAGAAGTTTTGAATATGCATGTGAAAGAATCTATAAATACTGTAACTTATTAGCATTTTTAGATCTAAAAATAAAGAAAACAAATATGACTGTTGACTTATGCTTCAGAAGTTGAAATCTGGTAATTAGGTATTTTATTTGTTAGGTAACAAATCAAATGATGGAATTGACTTCTGTTAAGACCTGTGCTGGTTAGTGCAACATAGCCAAGCCTGCCATCCCTATGGGACAAGAAGAAATGTTAACTTTTCATATATGAGCAATGCGAAAGAAATTAACGGGATTAAGGATCTTCATTACAAACTTTAGTACAGGATACAATGTCAGTGGCTGCTGTCATGCAGTCTGCCAGTCTCCATGTCAAACAACGTGAACAGCTATGTTCCACCACGTCTTAACAACCTTCTTAAAAACTGTTTCAAATAATTTGTGCTGTGTGATTTTTCTCAAATGACTAAAAGGAAATGCATTTGTGTCTTGGGGTGCAACAAGTTTAATCAACTCCTGTTTTCCCTCCACCTCTTTTGTGGACATATACTAAGAATAGCATTTGATTTCTTATCATTCAGAAAAGTTACTAGGTTGAAGTGAATAATGTGGATTTTTACTGCCATTCATTAAAAGAACTTCATTCCTCTTTTATACATATCTTTTCCTCTTTCTGTGGTATTATTTCTAGCAAGAGAAACTGACACCAGCGTATTGTTAACTGTTTATCAGCAGAAGTGTGTATGTGTTAACTTTCCTATTATGTCTTCAAAGTGTGTACTGCTAACTTTCCTATTATGTCTTCAAAGTGAAGACATAACACACTGCAGTTACTACTAAGTATGTGTAGACCCAGTGTTTACCCTCATGGACATGATAAAATGAAGACAATTTTAGAAGGAACTCGGCTGACAAAAGTCAACCTATTTTATTTGCTTACTCTCCTACAATGGAAGAGATGCAATTTTCCACAAAGCAGTGAAAGTGTTTAATATTCTGCTATGAAGAGAATTCACAAAGCATATCATCCTGAAATTAGAAACTAAAAGCTTTATCCTTTTTCTATGTGAGAATTTAATGAAAGATGTTGATCAGTATTAACACTTCGGTTAGTTTGCAAGAGAGAAGTTTAGGTTTGAAGAAGTTATAAAAGCTCATTGTGGGCTATTTTATTTGCATGCTCCTGTAATAATAGAGTCAGATGCTTCAAATTACAAAAATAGATGACTTATGAAATGCCTTATGTCCCAGAAGTCAAATGCCTCTGTACACATCCAATAGTTACTAACAAATATAAAGAGGGACAAAATGAAATCCAATCCTTTGCAATATTCTGGCTCTCAGCCCATTCTGTAACTCTGTAACTTCTCCTTAGAGGGCAGAGTACAACCCTCGGAGATGGCAAACACTGTTTGTGTGCTCTTTTTGATGAGGCATCAGAAACACTCCAAGAACAGGTTTGTTGTTGCAGGCTCTCTGGCAAAACATATGTGCCTCAGCTGAAATGCGTATGATGCAAGTCTTATCCACTGTGTCTGTCCTTTCTAGCAGAAGAAAACACGAATTTTTCTTCATGGAAACCTTATCCAGTATAGTCTCAAATATTATTATTACAAAACAAGTTTTTCCAAACAGTGATACTACAATCAAACAAAAAAGTTTTGATTTTCAGCCTTCTCAGGAGTGGCAAACAAACAACGTGCTGTCAGAATATGATAAAATCTCATTTCCAGTTAAGATAACTTCAGGATCCCCAACAGAGTTACTCAAAATTAGTGCCTAGGTCAAGACTTTCAAAAGAGATGTAATTTCTAGTTTGCAAACTGAGGCCTTAAGGGAGCCTGATTTGCAGAAAGCGCTTCATGTCTGCTGTTTTAACTTTCCATTAAAGTGTCTAGTTCAGTATTTTAAAAGGCAGAGAATACTGTTGCTCAGCTTTGAAAAAACCTGACATTTTTTTAAATGTATAAACAAAGCCTTCCTTTTCGAAGCAAGGTGATTTAACGCTGCGTTGCAACCAACTACCCCCACAGTACGATAGTCTTAATAACAGACAGTTTAGAGAAGAACTTTTGAATGAACCTGATTTGGAAAAACACTCCTTCTGGATTCAATAGTCTGTAGGGGAAGAGTTGATTTACTGTTAAGCTCTTGTTAATCCTCAACCATCAAATTTAGTAGGCTGGTAGCCAAACTAATTGGCATGATAGGTAGGATAGAGAGTAAACATTCCTAAGGCTGCAATTAATAGGCTAAAATGGTTGATCTGCTTGATAAAAAAAAAATTCCTCATACTTACTGCTGGTATAATGAGCTTTCCAAAATTATAAACATAATCAATTTCAAGTAGACAATGTTAACAAATGCTTTCCAGTAAACAAATCTGTCGATTTAGCCTATGTTTGCCTACCTACATTTTCTCTGTCTTCAGTGCACATTCGTTCATATTCCCCTACTTGTACCGCCTGCTCTTTTTATGTGCATATGACACCTGCACTTTACAGATGTTGTATACAATAATGCATTATTTATAGCTAAACTTTGCTTTGGATTAATTATGAATTAGATTCTGACTGTAATGGGACTGCTTAAACATGTATACTTAATTATAAACAAGTATAATAAACAAGTATGTGCAAGGCTGTGACCTGAACAATCAAGTCTTGCAATTTAAAAAATTATCACCGGAATTGTAGAGATACTTATACTAATGAAAAAACATATTCCAAGAAGAGATGTCAGAAAAGCAACATTTAAACAAGATAATTGCTAATTAAAGTTTTTCGTGTTAGGAATAAAAAATATTTAGGGTATTAGTAATAATCTGGTATTCGTTTTATTTAAACGCGGGTCATTCAGTCACCGTTTAGGGGTTTAAACATCCTGTTTCTTGGCAGGTTCCTACTGCCACACTATTTGAGCTAGAAAAGTTCAATGGGTAACATTAGCTTAGCTGTGGAACTCTGATATTTAATAGGGTTTTATGAAAATAGCTAATATGTGCACATAACAGCAAGTTCTCACAGTTAAATATTGTCACAGAGGTGTCTTTTGATTCCATTATAAACCTTATTTCATTTAACAATTAAACAAATAGAGCCTGCTGAGGCCACTATTGAATAATAATAATGAGAAAGTTTCCTCACCCCATGATCTTCAAAAAGTTGTGGCAAAGAAAGTCTATGGTTTATGTTAATATAACATGAACGACTTTGGAAACCTGAGCGCACTGGGATTAACAAGGTCTCTCCAGAGTAGCCCAACCTTAGTGGACATTTCTGGGACTTTGGTTTATCATAAATACTTCATTTTGTATATGCAGGTGTTTTTCAACTCAGTGCATTCAAAATGCATCTGAATAAAGACTTTGCTAATGCAAGGAAATTCTGTATAACAGAATAGGGCAATAACAAAAATCAGTGAATGGTAATCAGAAGAATTCTCAGTCTCGGAGTAATAATTACTTGCTGTCTCCATCCTTCTTTAGTGTCCAATACCATGTTTTTACCAGTAATTAAATTTCCATAATTAGAATAAGCTTAATGCCGGTACTATTATATTGACTTGCCGGCATACGTCCTTAAGATGAGGTTCAGGAATTTTACTGGTTCCTTTGTGTTAAATCATCACTTTTACAGCCAAAAGTCTAGCAATGTCTGCAGGTCTTGATATCATTCATTACAGAACTGCCAAGGCTAAAGTGAAACGATTTCTTTTTCAGTGGTGTTATCTTGTTTCTATACAGGTTGGACAGATAAGCAGAGTTGAAGAGGGAGGGTTTTTTTCTTCTTTTTTCTCTGAGACAGGGCTGATCAAATTTTAAACCTGTTTTTTTAGTATGTGCATCTTAAGTAGCAACATGACAGAAAGCACGTATCTTCTTCCTCACCAGTTTACTGGCAAAGCTCAGTGACAAATGATTCTAATAACATTTTGTACCTGTTGCGTGTAAATCTCATCCTGCAGAAGAAACAGTGATGATCCTAATGACAAAGTGTCTCCCGTAGGGATGCTTTGTGATGTGCACATCTGCAGATACAATACGGAACCTTCCTTTAATATTCAAGGCTGCCTTTTCCTACCTAAATCACAAGGCAAGATGTTCAGGCAAGAGATGTTCAGATAAGGGCAAGTGGTAAAATCACTGTATTTCCAGCTAGTTGAAACCCACAAACTTTGGCTATTTCAAATATTAATACTAGTGGCCCTCAATTGCTTACAGCCTAAATCCTGCAAATGTCTAGGTTTTCATTTATGTTAATAGTTTGATTAATATTAGGGGCCATATATATGAGTGATGTAGGTGTCAGGTTCTGAACTTCCTTGACCCACTAGAAATGATACTGAATAAGCAATATCCTCCAAATAGGATCATGTGGTCCTCCAATCTGGATCACACTTCACAGTCCGTTTCCTATGGTGACGAACACCATTGTGCAGACTTGCAGGCAGCACATTAGTTACTAGATCTCTCACCTCAAAGGTGGGTTCTTTGGTCCTTTCCTTGCTACCAAGACAATAATTTAGGAAGACCCATGAGGGAGGCTGAGAGAGTTGGGGTTGTTCAGCCTGGAGAAGAAAAGGCTCTGAGGAGACGTTATATCAGCCTTCCAGTACTTAAAGGGGGCCTACAGGAAGGGTGGGGAGGGACTCTTTTATCGGGGAGTGTAGCAGTAGGACGAGGGGTAACAGTTTTAAACTGAAAGAGGGGAGATTTAGGTTGGATATTAAGAAGAAATTGTTTACTCTGAGAGTGGTGAGACACTGGAACAGGTTGCCCAGGGGAAGTTGTGGATACCCCATCCCTCACAACATTCAAGGCCAGGCTGGATGGGGCTTGGAGCAGCCTGGTCTGGTGGGAGGTGTCCCTGCCCGTGGCAGGGGGGTGGAACTAGATGATCTTTAAGGTCCCTTCCAACCCAAACCATTCTATGATTCTGTGATTACTGCTGAACTGCTGTCTCATTCCCACTTGTGCTCCATCTTCCTTCTGGCTCAGTATGTCTTGGTTTCCTTTCTATAGTGTGACACAGCTTCCCGAGGAAAATGCTCTCACCAGAAGCAGTCTGTAAGTTGGCGGCTGTCTAATGGCAGTGGGGACACCGGTGTGAATCCCTTCAGGAAGGGAGGGGATTAAAATACGGGCTCCAGGTGGTCTGATCACTAAACACAGACAGAAGGCGGCTTCGCCTCCGTGGCTCTCAGTGTTTCAGAGGAGTGAGCTGCCCCTTGCTGTCCCGAAGGAGAAGATGGAGGTGCCTTCCCTTTGGAGACAGCTCAAGGCTGTGGGCCACCAACAGACGGAGGTTCTCCTCCGCAGTCCGTGGTAAGGCCCTGGAGCTGGACGGGACTGAAAATGTACTCTTCAGTGTTTGCACTGTGTGACCTTGCACCAGCACACCAGAGGGGGGCTATTTATGCTGTCTTATTCTAGGTATCCATGAGAGGTGTCTGATCTCTGGTGCCAAGGCTCCATAGCCGGCCATACCCAGAGGGCAACTGGGGCTACCTAAATTAAAAGTGTAGCGCTTCCCTTCGACTACAGTCAGCGTCCAGCTCCTGCATTAAGCACTTCAGCCAAATGCCCAAGGTCAGATGCCATGGGCCGTCTCGGGTGTCTCCTTGCTTGGTGTGACTCTTCACCCTCCTGTTTCGGCGATGCCCAATTTTGCCCGTGCTCTCAGCGTCGCACCTCCCCGCCTGACTCAACTTCTGGATTTCAAGCAGGGGGATGAGGCATTTCATTTCCCTTTATTCAACTTAAGAATCTCAAAATATCAAGCTATTGCAATATAATTCGCAGCCGCGTCAAGATGTGAAAGTAAACGCCTGGCTCTTTGAATTGTTCCTCCTGCTCAAAGTCACTGGTGTTTGTTTCACAGCAAATGTAAACAAGCAGGTGTGGGGTGCGCAAGGGCTCTGTTCCGGACACGCTTCTGAGGGCGATTGTCAAGTCGCAGTTTTCACGAAGCTTTTATTTTTTTGTATTTTTATTTATCCCAGTGCCCCGCCACCTTCTCGCCTTTATTAATTAACGGGTGGAACCGGAGCCGTCCAGCTGCCCCGGCGGCAGGGCGAGGCCACCCCCCCGGCGGCGGCGGCGGCGGCGCCCGCTCACCTCACGGCGGGCGGGAAGGACCGTTGGGCCGCCGCGTGCCCTGCGCGGCCGGTGCCGCCCGCTTTGACGGGCACGGGGCCGCCACGGGACGGGCCACG
>VXBO01004236.1:1080078-1115643 GCA_013400135.1 Rhinoptilus africanus
TGTGAGAAGTGGACAACAGGGAGAGGGTGGCTTTATGCACATCCATGCTTCGGGGGGGGGGGATTGGCATCATGTTTTGAGGTTTATTAAAGCAGAAGGCTCTAACTCCTGTTGGAGAAGGCGAGAGAAAACTAGCTGGCTTGTAAAAAGACAACATGGGCACCAGCCTGGCAGGGAAGGATATGGATCGCACAGTATCTGTGTTATTTGGGATGCACCTGTGCAGAGCAATTTTGTGGCTCCATTGGCGCGCATGTGTGACAGGCACGCAGCAGGTGATGGGAGATTCGGGATCTCATTGGGCTGGGGGTGGGAGAAGGTAGAATATGGAGCATTCTTCTTGTTAAAAAGTGACAGCTCGTTTAGCAGTAGGCTGTGTTGCACTTCGCCTATAGAAACATCTTTATTTGTACTTAGCTCTGCATATTCCGAATGATAATGTTTCAGCTTGAAAAGTAGGGGCAGCATGTAGAACAGAGATAGAATATAGATGAGTGGAAAAAGGAATTAGAGGGTTTATTTTTGTACAATTATTTATACAAACATAGTTGTGCTCTTCTCTTAATCCATAGCTCCTGAGAAATGACACTTTGTCTTGAGTTAGCTTTCCAAACTCCAGTGAAAAGGTTGAGGGAACATAGAGAAATTACTCCATTGCTGTAACGGCTGTACTAGCCTTAAAATGAAGCACAAATTCGAGTACTTAAGAACTGAGTTGAGTCACGATCAGCTAGATCAAAACCAAGATAGATTTGTTGTCTTCTTAGATATTTATATGCCTCCAAAATCAGCATATGAAGTTCTGTTGGCTGGAAGACAGAAAAACATGTGTGGAAATTGGAGACGAGTAGCGTATCTCAAGTTGTGTTACCGTCTCCTGGACCTTGCTGTAAAAACCAAGGGGAGAGCAAGGGCAATCAGCAGAGGAACACATTTGACAGCCTGCACCCACCCTTCCTGTTCAAGCAGGGATGCTGGGCGTGTACGTTTGTGTTTGTGTTAAAGAAATTACAACAATAGACAAGGGGCAACTGAGCTTGGTGTTGTAATAACTTAATATTTACTGGATTTGCCAGTGAGTTTTTTACAGCTCTGATAACTCCCTGACGCTGTTTTGTTTCTTCTGTGGTAGCCCAAGAAAGATACTAGTGTTGTTTGCTGTGTGTATCATGCCATCATACTACTTTGTAGTGTATGATTTGATTATATAGCAGCCTTCTGCCTCTCTGGGGACCAAACAAGGATACAATACCTAGGGATGTGATATAGTAAGACCAAGAAGCATGAGATAAGGAAATATGTTTTGGATTACGTTTCATGAATACCTAAGTCAAGGTTCTTAGTTTCTACAGAAATTATAGCACTTTGGAATATAAAATTATTCAGCTTTCTGGTATTATTATTGATGAACACCATTTTGAAAATGTGGACAGTAGTCTGTTTAGCTGCCAAGAACTGATTAGTACAACTTTGTGTTATCATTTAAGTAATTATGACACGAATGGAAAAATCTGACAACAGTACATTTAAAGTTTTGTGGTCCATATTTATTTTAGACATGACTGTTTTAGTGCTTCTGGGAAAAATTACTTGTCTTCATATATACTGAATTTATACTGCCTGCTTAGTTCAGCAGTTCACAAGTAGTTTGAATCAGGTTGTGTAGGTGCCTAGTTTTCGATATGAAACCTTTTGGAAAATCTGGCATGAGTATTAAACTGATGCGGCTTCATTAAACTGATGATGCTTCTTGTTGCCTGCTCTTGCAGAGCAAGTCTGTAAAACAGGGTGGAAAAAGTAAAATGTAATCTATTTCTGCAAAACGTTTCTGGAGTTTTTGTAACTTACATTGATGATGTAAAACTGCTCTTAAAGAATATATGGAGCAAGCTCAGGAAATAGATCTGTGCCATACAGATGTAGATTTCATACCTTCATGCAAAACACAGCAGTTGATCTGTAAAAAGTACATTTCTGGAATATGGAACACTTTCAATGTTTTGCCTGCTGATTACTGTATAGGCTTTTGAGTCACAAACAGAAAATTGTCATTTGAATAATAGTTCCAGTTGAGATGAAACTCTTTTGAACCACATGTTTGTGCATGAAAATCATAAGCACAGAAATGTATTTTATTTTGTTTTTAGTCTGTGCTTCCATTGGCTGTCTTTTCATAACTCTTAGCAGAGCCTTTTCCTTTCCTTTCTTACTTGCAGTCTCTGTTCTTTCTCTTTTTTCACTGGTTCCATATTTTTTTCTTTCTGTTTGTTTTGTTCACCTGCATCATTTTGGCCTTTTTTTTCTTGTTTGGTACAAGAGGATATGCTCTTTGAGGTTGAAGTGTCCTCTAGGATGATGACAGGTGGTAGGGCCAATATTACTGGAAAAACTAATATGATCTTCATACCAAGTAGTTTACTTGGCCTTTCATTCTTGTATAGAAAGTGTTAAAGGTTGTACCCTTCATTTGTAGCAGTTTTAATAGAATAGCCTATTCTCATTGCTTACCTTTACTGAACCAGACTTGAGGGCTAGGGACTGCATATATGCATTTATAGAGACTTTTCTACTTTCTATTTCTTACTCTCCATATTGATGAGATTCTGATTTTTCAGAGGTGGTAGTGATGACACATTGTGCGTTCATGGGATTTAGGCTCTTCAGATAACTAATCTGTGAACTACACTTACTTGTATGTAGTGGGATTTTTTTGATCACTGTTTTGATTTTCTGTAATATTTTCCTTAGTGCAGCTAGCTATGATTTCCTATAATGTAATTTCCTACAACAGTTCCTATAATATTCTGTAAAATTAATTTACAGTGAGTCCATCTTGCGGTTCAAAGTGGATTTAAGCATCCTGTGGACTTCTCTTAGCTGCTCTGACAGTTGGCAGTGGGCTTGCTTTCTTTTTATCTGGGGTTCCTCTGTATCTGTCTTAAAGAGACTTTGAGGTGGTAGGAGTTTGAGTCTTTAAAGCAGCAAATGACTTGTGATGTATATTAATCCTTGGACCTGCTTGCTTCCAAGGGTCGCCAGTAACAATAAATGCTTTCGGAACCTCACGGTTTGCGAAACTGTAGACCTAGACACAAAAAGATCTACTGGGGAAAATGCGTCTGTGTTCGCAGAGGTGTTACAGTAATAAAATGAGAAGAGATACACTGAAGAGAGACTGCAGTTATTTAGGAATACAACAAAGAGAAATAAATGGAGAAAGGTGGCTTGGCGTTCTGTGAGTAGGACTGTTCTTATCAACATGTATCTCGAAGCAAATCCAGGTATTTTTTTGCATGTAGTAATACTGATCCCAGTGTCAATAAATCTATTGGCCGATAATTTAAATAAATTTGTACCTCCCTTTATTATTCTGGGCGTAAACTCAGGCTTTCATTTTGTAAAGTCATGTACTTGCTGAGCATTGGCAACTCTGGAATTCCAGTCTGTGAGAAGACAGGAACCAAATTTAGCAGGTAGATGTTCCAGGGTATAATTTTCAGCAGAGCTTTGCTTTTGAAACTTAACATTCTTATATCTGTCTTTCTGTGACTGGGGAGTTCTGCAACATATGCATCAAGATCTTCTTTTTTCTTACTAAAATGCCAGCATACGTTATTATCTCATTCAATCTTCTGTGATCCCTAGTTCATACTGTTTGTATCAGGTGTACAAAATACGAAATATGGATAATGTTACGCAGTATTTTCTAGCACTGTGATTGTTTTGAAGGCGTTATGAAAGCCTTTTGCATTCATGGTAAACTCTAAAGTAGTATTTTCAGTAGATCTAGGTTCTCTGCAGTCCTAAATTACCTTAGCCACAATTGTATGTTAGCAAGTCTTCGTGGAGACCCAGGAATAGATCATACGTGATCAGCTTCCATCTAAAAGGATATAAAGGGGTTACGTTGCTGGAATCAGTTTCAAATATATGAAATTACCTAATTTTTAGTCAAATTTTGGATTGGGAAAGAAACCTATGTAGTGACGTTGTTGAGACAAATAAAGGTATAGATATAGATACAGATACATGCATTTATGCTCAAGTAAATTTTCAGTGTGCTGGACATTTTCAAGTAAACTTGATTGAGCAGTCACGGTCTCAAAGGTGTGAAGGCTCCTTAAGTTCAAAGAAAACAGCCATACGGAGGAAAGAAGGAGAAAACTAGCATGCACTTTATTTTTCCATGCCATTTCCCCTTGGAAATATAAAGGCTACAGTATGAGCTGAATTCTTCCTAGTTACAGAAGATCTGTCTGGAAGAAAGACATGAATGTCCCAACAATAGAAGATACTTTGCTCAGAGCACATGTGTTAATTGACACCACAAAAAAAGCATGTATTTAGGAAACAAGGCTGTGATAGTTGCACTCCTCCTATCTCTTACCTTGGGCAGGCTTTCAACTAGACAGCTGAAGTGCGGGTTTTTCTGAGGAGCTATTTCTGCATTTGTTTTGCTTGTTTCTTAGTTTCTTCCGGTTGATTTATTGTAGATCTGTCTCATCTCTTCGGTTTGTCAGATAGTATGAGAGGTCTGAACGGTTAACTGCAGCTCTGTAAATCCTGGAGCTTGCTTTTAGAGGATGCGTTCTCATTGATTTGTTGGACTCTCAGGTAGAATACAGAAGCTTGCCAGCATCTATCGGTATTTGTATTTCTCCTTCTTCATCTTCTACTAGTTATTGTATTTTTAGTAATATAATCTATATTTTAAAACAATGCTTAACACCATATAATAGCACTCCCTAAATTATGTTTTCTGTCACATAAAAGCTATATACCTTAGGTATTTGCATGTAGTATAGTATGTATACATTAGACATATCCATCAGGCATTTTACTACTTGTTAACAGTGCCACTGGATTGGGATATGTGTTATGTCACAGCTACTGAGTGAGTATGTTGTACATTGCATTTGGTAGATATTTTTATTTGCATTAGTACTTTCTGTAGACCACAGTAATCAAAGTTTTATTTGGATGTACTTAATACTATTCAAAAAAGAAAGAAACAGCCTGTTTGTAGAAACAGATACACAACAATATTCACTTTACCCAAGTTCAACATGTAATTTAGTTTACTTACTATAGCCCATGAAGCGAAAGTTTTTTTTCCAAAAGATGACTTGAAGCAGGAGCATAATTCAGATGAATTTAGCTTCTCTGACTTCTCTTCTGTAAGGGCTTACCTGTCTATTTCTGTTGACTAAGTTAAGGAGCTTGGCTAGTGTGAACAATAGCAAGTCCTTCACCCCCTCCGCCCCCAAATCCTTAGAACATCCACAAAACATGTTCAGTCTGTTCATTGGTGAAAAATACAACTAATGGAAGTTAAAAAATCATGATGAATGCCTGATGAGGTTTTTTTGTGTCTATTACCAAGCTTGATTGAAGATATGACTATCAGTTTAGACTTTTTTTAAAGTAAGAATTAGAGCACTAGTCTCCTGCCCATGTCTCACAAGTAATACATTGTTCCCATGATTTGATGGCGTTCATGGAAGATTAAAAAATGTAAACTGAGACTGACAGGACAAGTTAATTGCATAGTTTCCCAGTTATTGCTGGTCCATGGGTGATAATGACATAGGTCTTTGTATTATTGTCACTGACTCTATTTAAAATAACCCAACCTAAATAAAATTTGCCAATTATCTATCTTTAAGGACCAAATTAGCTTAAAAAATGTATTATAATGCTAGTATATTGATTCTAAAATATCTATCTTTGCACACAATTTTGTCAATTTGTTCAAAATTCATAAATCTAAGTATAAATAGACTAGCAGTTAGATTTCAGGGAAGAAAGGTGTATAATAATTTACGTTTAACATACATGCCCAAGTTGAAAATATGATAAAAAGCAGCAGCATATGTGCATTGAAGAATGTTTAAAAATAGGGCTGGAAGAGACCTCAAGAGGTCAGTCTACTCTGCTCCACCGCTCTGTAACAGGATCAACTGTTAATAAATGTCAGTATGATACTCTTTGTCTTTTAATCACCTTTTGTTTGTGATCCTTCGACACAGAACTGCTGGATGATTATTCTGGTTTGTGTATGGGCAAAAGCAGTCATCTGCACAGAGTTGAAAAGCTTGTACTTGTCCTACTGACTGCTCCAGATCATATATTCGATTTGTCGGGTTCTTTCTGATTTTAACTTAACACTAACATGCATGCAAGTCTTCCATCTTCAGGTGAACAGCCAGATTTAACTATGGTCTCATTTCCATCATACAATGATATATTTTTTTTTGTTTTATTCAATTAAATTATTGTAGTTTATGGGTTTCAAATTTAAGTTCAAATACTATATTCCATAATGAAACTAAAAATGTGTTATTTTTACTCTTTGCTGCCTATAAGCTTGGCAATACGATGTTGTAGAATCTAGTTCAGAAATGTAATTTATGAGAAAACATCTTTCCTTCTAAATATATTAAAATAATAGTAAGTATAAATTTAAAATACACTTACTAGATTGCAGCATTGACATAAAAGAAAGCTGCTTTGAAAGGGTCTGGTTTGTTTGTCTTTAAGGAAAGTAAGCAGCAAGTGTCATCTTTACATTTCACAGCTGTATTTAGAAAGACTGTTATTACTGTCTTACAGTTGAATTTTCATGTCTGGCATGCCTTTTAAAAATGTAGTACTGCCATCACTGTACTTAATTCTCCCTGTTGTAGGAGGTTATGTGTGGAGTGATCCTTTGGAAGCATGTGTTGCCCATCTTGGGGGTTGGACTAGATGATGTCCAAAGGTTCCTTCCAGCACCTACTATTCTATGATTCTGTGATCTGGACTGCAGTACATCTCTTAATTACTACTTAACTAGTTGATTTTCAAGAACCATCAGTATAGACTCATCTGCCCCTTGCTTCTGAAAAGGAGTGTGCTTGAGTTCACCCATCTCTTCCTAGACCTTGACCTTGCAAAACATCCATGTTCAAGACAGTGAAGAGTCCAATATAGCATGTGACTGGAAATCAGCAGTGCTGAGGATCACAGTCTGAACTGGTGCAGCCTTGTGAAAGTTAAATATATGTGATTCATTTCTGCCTCTCCTGGGATTCCTTTTAATGTCATTTGACCCTTTGGAATAAGTAATGAAATATTCCTGAGTACTTCAGATTGCATACTGTGCTCAGGGATTTTTTCAGATACCAAATGGTCACATTCTGGAAATTGTAGTACATAGTTCATAAGCACAGGCAGACAGGAAGTGCCTTTACACAGACAAACAAACCAACCCCTTTTCAGAATAGCGGCTGAGAGTTATAGAAAACAGAAAACATGAGATATTAAGCTGAATTTCCAAACTGACTGTAAAAATATTTACTTTAATAAAAAAACCTTATTTCTAGGTTTTATTTTGTTATAAGAAATATTTACTTTACAAATATGTAGCAGATAATTGACATTAGTTCTATTCGTATTGTGAACATCCTAATAACTTTGCTAAAATTGCTGTAAATGGTTTGATATTTCCTCTAAATTATGAGATAATATTGCAGAAGAAAAAGAATGGCTGCTGTTTTGTTAGAAAGCACTTTCTTCTTATGGTTAAGCTTCTGTGAGTGTAACTTCTTTTTTCTTTCCCTACTTTCTTTTCTTTTTTTTTTTTCCTTTTTTCTTACCAGCGTTATTATTTTGCCTTTGCTAAAAAAGTTAGAGCATTATAAGGTTCTGTGTGTGCTTTGATGTGTTGTCATCCATCTATGTGAATATATCCCCATCCTTTACCACCCTTTTTTGCACAGGGTAGGAGAGGAAGAATGATTGTGAAATTCTGCAGCAGCTAAACAGTCTGAATAGTTTTTATTTTGTGACGCACCTCTTATAAGGGAAAATCTTGAATGCTTTATATATTTTATTACCTAGTTCCTGGTGACAAAATATTTGACTTTGTCTGTCAGTGGTTTACTGTAACCACATTCCTTAAAATAAAGTGTATGTATGTAAAAAAATTTAAAATACTTAATTGTTTATATTATTAAAGTGTAATTTGGACTAAAAGGACAGGAATTCAGCTCACTATCAAAGCTTTTGTTGAGAATGTTTTCTTCCTACAAGTTATTGTTGGGGTTTTTATGATAGGCAGTTATTTATTGAGTTTAGGTAACTCCTCTGAACTGGACAGGAACAATTTATAAAAAAAAAGGCAAGAAGAGCAACTTTAATTTTATCTACTTTACCTTGCCTTTTCATTTAGTAAATTAGCAGAATGAATATATTGCTTGTATATATTGTAGAAAAAGTTAGTTTTAGATACGCTGATAGCAGATTGTTGCAAAAAGCATTCCCAGTCTGAATCCTGGAGTTAAAGACTAATGTTTATGTGAAATGAGAGGGTGTATTTGTCGTGGCATGTTACTACCACATAGTGGAGAAAGCTAGAGCAGACATAAATAGTTTGAGGTTGGATAGTGTTATCTTTTTCTTGCTTTTGAAGAACCCCCAAAATCATTGTATGGCTTATTGGATGTTCTTGATTTGTTAAACTCCAGCTCTTCTTTATATTCTCTTTGTTCTCCCCAATTGTAGTAGTTGCAGTGATGCATCTCACAACCATTATTTGAGGTTGATGCTTTTTAGCTTTATTTGTTCCTTATTTGTCCCTAAATAACATACCATATGCATTGGTACATGCACTCTTGGTCCTTCTTCAGTGAATGGCCAGCCTGATTCGGAGTCTGCTCTGAGAGGTGTGGTATAATGTGAAGGCACCAACTGCTTTTAGTTGTGTTATCTTTTGATATTTTGTAGGTTTAGAAGTAAGGCTGTGGAAGAAATTCATAACATCAGTCTCTTACTATCCTGGTTGGCCTGTTTCTGGTTTGTCACCTTGCCCATTGTGTCACCCTAGCTGTTTGTCCCTCAGCTTCTTTGGTCTCTCCCCATTGCTCATGCAGCTTGCCTTTTCTGCTTCAGTGGCAGAGAGACCACGGACTGGTTGTACTCTGCTTTTCTTCTTCAACAGCTAGTGGAGATGCTTTATTCCCAGGAAGTGCTAGAACAGCATGGTGTATGCAACACTGCAACAGTTCATGTCTGCTTGTGAATCCCCAAGAAGACGTAACAGAAATAGAGTACAGGTTCCAGTGCAAGGCTGTTGACCTTCACAATGGGTTTAAGTCCCATGGGGTTTGAGGATTGAACCTATGATGAAGGCTGACTGCACAGCTTAGGGTAGATGCGTTTGTTTTCCCCAGTCTTCACAAGTTGCCAGCCTTTGTGAATTTAAGAAAGTCTGCCCTGGGTCAGACCGAAAGTCCATTGGTCTCATTAGCTTTCCACCAACAGCCACCACTATGAGAAAGAAGAATAGAAAAAGCCTCCTTTCCTGACATTTGCTCACAGCCTTAAATGATTTGGATCTAAGACATCTTCATGTTTAATAATCCTTATGGGTTTTTTTCCCCATTAATTGTCAAAGTCCAGTTTGACTTTTTTAAGCTTTTCACCACTGTAAAGTCCTGTGGCAGTTTCTTAACTATGTGTTGTGTGAAGAAGTCCTTTTCTGCCTGGTTTTACCTGGCAGCTACTTGTTTACCTGATAACACCTGGTTCTTGTCTTAGAACAGATAACAAAAAGTTGTTTTGTACTCACTTTGTCTGTTCCACAAATGAGTTGAAACGTGTTAGTGACAGTTTCTTTATGTCATCTTTTTTTTTCCAGGCTGAAGAATCTTAAAGTGTTTAGTTGTCCCACCTATTGAAGCTTTTCTGTGCGTTTTTCGTTCTCATGCACTTTTATGTATTTTTTCCTTCCACGTTATTAAGTTTTTTGCAGTGTGTGACTAAAATAGTATTCCATACGTGTGCCAGACAAATGTGTCAGTCCACTATGGCATAATGAAGGTTTATCAATATTATGGTACTAAGTTGGACTGTAATTTATTTATTTTTAGTGTTGTCATCATCAAAGATTTAAATGGTATCACTGTCACTAATTGGCAGTGGGAGAGTGCTGTTAAAACCTTTTACTAAATATTTAAAACCTTGTCTTTGAAGAACTGCATTAGAATGCCTGTGCTGCTGCTGACGCTTGTATTGGAAGTGGCTGGCATTAACATCTTTCCAAGAGACTGAAGCTCTGTTAGAAATCTTTTAACACATTATAAAGTCTTTTTATGGTGCTGGTAACACAACACATTGCTGATGAGCACACCTAGCTTCTAGCTATGGTCAAGTACATTTGTTTGCCTACTAACAGTAAAAAATAGCACGGACATTGCATAAAGCTGCAAAATATAGTAGTAATAAAAGTGCTATAATTTTATAATAAGCTGTTAAATATGAATGAGGAAGGACCTTGTTTTTAGAAATGCAATCTGATAGTATTTTGTATGTCCTAGATTTTTGAGTTTTAAGGTTGAGTTTTAAGGTCTTGCCCAACGCTCACGTTAATGGATTATTTCAGTCAATCTTTTATTTCATTTGCTTTTATAATGTGTGAGGCTCTTCAGGATGCCTGTGTCAGAGTCCAGAAGAGCCAAGAAGGCATTTCTAGTCTTTAGGAAACTCTCTAACAGTGAGATCAGATAGTTTCCTGAAAATAGAAGAGCATCTAATATTTCACCTCAGAGAAGAATTCGTCTGAGGATTAAAAAGGTTATTAATTGGTTACAGTAAGCAATGAAGGATAACAATAAATAGAAGTTTTTAAGTCCCACAGATTGGTACAACAGCGTTATCTTGGAAGGAAATCCCAACACTTTGTCACTTGAGCTGTTGAAAACAGAAATGGTGTGATATGTCTGTTAGTATGCTCCACTGAGTTTTTCTTGGGGTTATCTCCTTTTTTTCACCCCCTCTTTTTCTTTTTTTTTTTTTTTTTCTTTCTCCGTTGAGGAGGGAAATTGCTTTGTTTTCTTCTTCGCTTCTTCAGAACTTTCTGGCTACTGAGGAGGGGTGTAATCCCTATTAGCCTATTCCTGCTCAGTCAGACTGCTGTATTGAGACAGAAGACGACACTTTTGTTATTCCTGAATTCCTGAAGATTTCTGAATCATCATGCTTTTATGCATCCACTTTGTGACAAACTCCAGTGTCTGACTCTCAGTTTCTGAGCATCGCTGTGAACAATGCTATATTTATGTAATTCGTAAGTTTCAAAGCTTCAGATAAGTCTACTGCTTGTTTTAAACTGTCTCATTACATGTTATTTTTCTTCTGTTTGGAAGCAATACACACTTGGTTGGAGTAACAGTAAAAGAACATGACATAGATTTACATTGTTTTACATGTGGAAATTAATATTTCTGTCTGTAAATATTGAATTTAACCTCCCAAAATAGTATTTTAGGAGTTCCTGCCTTGCAAAGAGAAAATTTGCCTTTTTGTCCTGGTAATTGTTGATGAAGTTTTTTATTAACCAGAAATCAAAGCTCAAATGCATGCTTTCAGTGTGGTCAGCTACAACAAATACATATTTCTTTTCTTCCACATCTACTCCCAAATTCAACTCTAGTGAATATATAAAATTTACTGTAATCATTTGGGGGAGCAGGAGCTGAGTGTGATAAAAAAGAGCCTTGTGATTAAAGCCTTTGACTTTAAAAATTGATTTGCAAGATTAAGCGCTTGCCACAGACCTAAGAATCTTGAATTAATTCTATTTAAAAAAATATTAGATTCTAATGGTTAGATTTATAGTACAATCCCTGAATGTATTGGAAATAATTCTGAAGTGAATAATTAATTATTGAATTTATTTCAGGTCTTTCTCACTTTTTCTGGTGAATTTAGTAAAAATACATTATGGAATACCATCAACTAAATGCATCTTTCGCTGAGAAAACATACCACCTTGTGATTTAACATGGTGCCTAATTGTTCACCACAAAATAGGTTTTATATGAATTCGGTAGATGCTCAGAATACTTTATTAAATGGTACTTGTGTCTGAGATGGTGGAGAAATAAGAATTTTCTGATGCATTCTGTTGATGCATAGTTGTTAAAATGTTTTAAAAGTTTTTGTATAAAACAAATACAAGTGAAATTATTTAGTATATAAAACAGAAATGCAGAGCAACATTATGGTTTTTTCTGTTTGGTACAGAACCTGCCCCTGTCTGCCATGTCACTGAATTTTGCAAGAGTCAAAATTAGTCATAGTGAAAGCTACTCCTTACTTTTATTTTTGCTTAGTACTTAAAATATTTAGAATAAAGTTCTGTATTCTAGAAATCCACACTTCATAACCCTTCCTTATTTTAATTGCCTGATCTGTACCACTTGCAATGGTTGATGGGAATAAATCATAGGCTTCCACTGCAAATTTCTGTTTGCTTCTTTGATCATAAGCCAGGTAGGCTCTGGGATTTGTTTACTTCCTTATTCCAGGATTTTTAAAAAATATAATACAGAGTGAACTCTTGGTCTGTTTATTTAAAAATCTTATATAATTGTTAACAATGCAGTTGTGTGAACCTTCTTCTTCTTACTTGTCTAGAAGACATCACTAACAAACTTTTGGAGGTCCTAGCAGGACAATGTAAACGGTATTGGTCTTGCACTGATCAGCTGATTACGCAGTTTATAACCCTTTGTAACCTTCCCTATCCTTGAATTCTGATCATATTCAGGATAAAACCAATATTATTGAATGTTCATGTCCATGAATTTGACTTGGCAGTAAGTCCTCATGAAAAGCAGGCTCATAGGCATAGTAGTAATTTCTTTAGCCTTGTGCTTGAACTTTTCGAGACTCCCCAGCTGAATTTTTGTGTTGATCCTCCAGTGCCTAAGACAGACTCTTTTGCTTAATTTGTCCTTTTCTTTGGTTTAACTGTAATGAAAGCCTTTGAGATAAAGTGTATGAAGTGCCTGTTTTGTGTTCCTGTTATGTTTACCTATAGTACTGTCCAACCTTAACATTCAGAAATCACAAGTCAAGTCCTCAAACTCTGTTTTTCTTTAAAAATCATAAAACATGAAAATTAATACATTGATTTCCTTTCAGTGGTCCTTTGACTTAAGCTATTCTGGTTGCATGCTATATTTTCCAACTCTTGTCATAGAAATGTGTGAATACATTAAAAAATTGAGTTAATTTAGAGATTCAGAGATACAAGAATCCATAAGGACTTTAAGAAAACACCAAGTATCATGAGGTTTGCTGTGACATTTGGAAGACCATTTGATTATTATACAACCAGCTATTATGTCGGGCAAATAACAGTAGATAACAGAATATGGTATTGATAAATCATTTTACTTTTTATCAATTTACATACTTGATCTTATTCTTTTATTTCTTTAATTTTTTTTTCATTAGGAAGATTAGCAGGGTGCTAATGTCTATTATAAGTGGTTTCAAACTCTTCCTCTTAGCAAAGATTTCATGAGTTTTGTAATTAATTGTCTAATGTTTAATTATGTTTAGGAAGAATGTTAACTGGTGTTTAAATTGATCCTATACCTAAAGTATACCAGCTAAAAAAATAAATGTTCCAATAGTTAAAAATTCTTAAAATGCTGTTCTTGACAGGCAAAACTTCAGAAAAAAGAGTGAGGCCTCTATTCAAAGCTCTTAATTTGTTATACTAGGAAGGAAAAAAAAAGTTCTGTATTAGTTCAGGACAACAACTTGGCAGGAATTTAAATCTGAGTCCACGGTTTCTGAAACCAGAGGCTTGGGAATGTTAGCAGGTTTCAGGGTTGGTAATGAAGGGGAAATACAATGACTTCACAAATAGCTGAGATATAAATCATAGTGTTTACAGTCACAGTGTTTAAGAGAGTTACTTGAAAAATGTAGAATTACATACAATAACAAATAGAAAGAGGTGTGTTAAGTGTTGGTGTTCCGTATGTTCCTTGTTGCTAAGTCGTAGAGGAGTTTTTGAGAGCCGGTGAAAAAAATTATGGATTTCTGGTTGTGGATCAGGATGAGTTTTATGCCAAGAATAATGTGACTGAATGAGGCAAAATATTTTTGAGTCCTTTACCTACAGCTTTGGTAGCTCATAAACGATTTCAGCATCGTGTAGCATTGTGGAAAGCTGCACTTAACTAGTACTTTGTAGTAGTGTTTTTTTTTTTTCTTTCTGGGCTGCCAGTTAATTTCTTGCTGGAAAGCATCTTGAGAGATCTTATTGTGAGAGGCAGTTGTTGAGCGGCAGCAAAATCCCTCTGTGACTTGTCAAATCATCTTCTCTCAGCATTACCGTGTATGAAATTAATATGACATTTCTTAACCATCTTTCTGGAAATACGTTCTTTTTATTTTTATGATGGTTCTTAGTTTATAAGATTTCTTTCTTAATATAGGCAGAATAAATTTTTGTGTCTAATATAATTTTCTTTTGTTTCTACCCTGCTTTTAATTAAAGTCATGGTCATCCCAGGGAGAAAGCAGCATTTTCCCTCCAATGTTCCAGTGGGAAAACAAACGTGACTGCCATTTTTTGCACCTGCTGCAGTGAAGAAAGGGAGAGAGGCAACTCTTCAGAGGAAATAAAGCATGTTTGCACTTTTGTCTTAAATTTTACTTCTCAGGAGTACGAAATGTTCTCATCCGACTACATTTATGTAGATGATACAGGAGAATTCTCTTAGCTATGTCTGTAGTCATTCTGTGTGTTACGCTAGCTGCAGTTCTGTGAGACAGAAATTATGCTGCTTGAAACTTCCTCATTTCCATTCCTGTTGTTTTTGTAGCTTGCCAAACTCGTTATTTGTTTTAAATCAGCAATGAAAAGCCATTTCTCCTTGACTCCAGGGAATCTTTGTTTTAATGTAATTTGTTACTGTAAAACACGATAAGAAATGTACTAAAACTGTAGGACACTTTGAATCAAAACTGCTACTGAAAAATGTACCTATGTCACATTTTACATTTCTTTCAGTGTTCACAGTAAGTGGTTGGGAGAAGGTGACACCTGCTAGAATTTTATAACCCAGTTTTGTTTACGTGTAAGAATTAAAAAAAAAGAAGTCTGGTTTTAAGCTGCAACTTCAGCCATTAATACTAGAAAAATTTCAGTTTATGGGCATCTTTTCTCCAGTTTTTCCCTTGACCAAATTATTTTGAGATTCCTTACTAAAAGTATTTGCTATGCTCAACTTCTCTCAATCTATTTTCCAACAGTTATTGCAAAGCTTATTTGGGATGAGAAACCCTTTTGCACTCATATATCATAAACAAGGTCTCAGAAATCAATGTGAGGGACAGAAAATAGTGATTTAGAAAATGTTTTGAAAGTATTTGTTAAGAAACAAATTTGTCAGCTTTTCAAATGTAAGGAATCAAGCACTGGATTCAAAAAGCTGTTTTTTAAGGTGGCATCATAGAACTCCATTTTTAATTCCATCCACACATTACCTTTTTTTTTTCAGAGTTTCTTCTCTGGCCTGCCTGTTATTTGAGTTCTAGTAGTTGACCTGTGTTCATAGCTAAGAATAGTAAAAAGATGAATGTCATTTTACTTTTCTCTACTATATGCATAAAATTTTTTTATTATATGTGTTTCTTCTTCTTGTAGCATGCATGTCCATTCTGTATCACTTCATGTTTTTCAAAAATTTTCTTTTAAAAGATTGTAGCATAAAGTTACTGTAATTTTCTTGGCCCAAACTTGTAAGCTTTTCTATTTAGTTCAATGTGAAAGACTAATTGAATAGACTACTTCTATTTTGGTGGATATATGTATTTTAAGGGGAAGACCAGTTTACCAGGAAGACAAAATATCCTATTTGAGTATCGTTAAATCAAAGTTGTGGTTTTAATGATATTTTTTCCTGATTCATAGGAATGTTTTTTATTCATAGGATTCATTGGAAGAAAACTGAATAAAACAGAATTCTATTTGCATTTAAAATTGTCAATATAAACTTAAAAGCAGAGAGATTTAAAAATATTCCTTATTTAATTTGAGACTAATTAAAAATGCTACTTACCCATCATATTTATTTTGTGGATAGGAGATTATTAACTACACGGGAAGAAAACGTTGTGTTGCTGTGGTGTTCCAAATGGGCCAGTTGGCTTCTGATCTGCAGTGATACCGGTTTGCTGTTCCAACAAGTTTGTGTTGTTAAAAAAGCGCTCCACAAAGCAGGTCAGAGCATTCAAGGGAAAGTGTGTATAGAAAGGGAAAAAGGAAAGATACAAAGTATTGGAGTTGCAAGTCTCTTGTGCTCTGGTTAATCTACTTCTCATTTTCCGTTACACTTTGGTACAGCCAAGGAGAAAGGAAATGGAAAATATCTCAAAGCTACCTTATATATTATTCTTCTCTGATGGCCGCACCCTTGCCATGAGCAAAAGTAGCTTCCCAAGTTCTTGCAAAGGCTCTGTGTGTAAGTTCCCCAGCAAAACTCACTTTCATCTAGCTGGTGTTCAGGTTGGAAAATAAATGGTGGATTTTGGAGGATGTTAAACTGGTAGTTAGCAGCTGCTCTGTTCCAGTGGCGTGCTGAAAATCAAGCATGGTGGTCCAGCAGTCTCCTATCATTTGAAGTGAAGACAACACTTAAAAACTGGAATATAAATTGAAGTCATTTATTCTCAAACACACACCTCTTTCTTAAGTCTTTTGTTAAGAATGGCCTTTCTGCATCTTGCCAATCATCCTGTCTCCAGGGAGAGTGGACAGGCGGAAGAGTGCTTGAATGCGGGCTTTGAGAAGCACATAAAAGAAGGCAAAGCTGAGGGTCATCTAGGCAAATTATGAGCTACAGGAAAAAATAAACCCATGGGGAAGTGCCCACTGAACAGATACTAGTTGGGCACAGTCCTGTCAGAAAAGTACAGGGACTGGATTCCATGGCTTGGCAAAGGCTGAACTCTTAATAACTGAAAAAGACAACTCAGTGCTGAATATCCAGGCTGCCCTGTCCCTGATCCACAAGCACTGGCTGGATTCTGGCGCAGGGAAGGACAAGGTACCAAAGCACCACATTAGAGCCCCTCCAGCAACCCAGGTGCTTCACAACGAGGTCGCCTGGAGAATGTGGTCATGCCAGGGCCAGTGCAGCCATTACTGCTGCCTTTGCCTCCTGGGCTGCTTTGCCCTTGAGCTGATGTCTGCAGTCAAGGCTGACAGCCCAGGGAAGCTGGCTGAGAGCTGCAGCAAAGCAGCTTTGTGAAGCCAAGCATCCAGCTGTGCAGCCTCGTCACCTCTGCAGAGTTTGAGAGGCTTCAGGGAGGTGCGTGGGTGCTGTAACAGCTTCTCAGCCTCTGTGGTGCTTGGGAGCAAGGACAGCATCCCTCGGTGTCTCAGAAACCTCAGCATGGCGGAAGAAGACAGGCAGTGAAGCCCTGGTCTGTGCTTTGACTTTAATAATAAAAAAGTCCACTGCTTCTCCCCACCCCCTTTTTTTGCAGAGAGAAGTGCAAGGATGAAGTAAATATGTATCGCTATCCCTCAATATTGACGTAGTAGTTCTTAGTGACCTGTTGCTCAAGGGTTTTCTAAGTAATAGATGTATTCTCATATTTAGTGTCTACATCTAAAGGACAGATTTTGCTCCCATTATTTTTCCAAGTTTCTTTTTGAACCGTGTACCCTTTGGCATCTGTAGCATATGCTGTGGCTTGGTCTTCCATATCTTGAATGTGTTTGTAAGGAAGAGGTACCATCTCGTCCTTATTTCGAATCTGCCATCTGCTAGTTTAATTTGTTGTCCCCTTAATTCTTTTTATAGGGATAAATGGTGAGCAGTCATTCCTTATGCATGTTATTTATTTCATTTTTTAATTTATATTCTGGTGCCACATTTGCTGTCCTCTAAAGCAGTCATATATAACTAAAAAGATTTCTTGAGATCTTGGAATCATATTTTTAACACAACAGCTGTCCAGTCTACTTGGAAAGAATTGAAATCTTTTTTTAATAATGTGCTGTGTCCCTCCGCCTCTTTTTCCTCAGTATGTGGAAGTATGTTGGCCACACCTGGAATCTCAGTGCATAGGGATCTTGTGATATTTGTTGACAGAATTAGTTTATCTGATTTAAGCGTAAGCCACCTTTCACCTATAGCAGAACTCTTCGACACTTAACGGCTTACTCTGATGTCGTGAACTTGTGTGCTGATAGTGATCTCACGCTGACAGTCTTTGTTACATGGAGTTTCTGAAACATCTGTCACATCAACATCCTCATTTGAAGTTTGTCATTCCTGTTTCTCCGTCATGTTTGTCTGCATTGTTTAAATGTCTCTGTTCTGTTTTAGCCTCGTTCACTGTTTAAACACAGTCACTTTCTATCCTGTCTTGTATTTGAGTATACAGTGTTCCTGTGATTCTTCCACAAAGGATTCATCATCTTAAACTGTGTGCTATTCAATCCTTAATGGCTTTTCTCAGCTATTAAAATTTAAAAGGTCACAGAAAAGTATTGAATTAAATTGCTGACACTGTTCCTTTTTGTTTTAAATGAAGCGTTCTTCCAATACATGCTCATTCTGTGTCTTCTAGTTTTGGCAAATCTGCTTGGAATTATTATTTCCAGAAGTAGCCTCTCTAGGGAGATACGAGCTTTATATTCTTCTATTTATTCTCCTTCCCTTCCACTCACCTCTTTTACCCATATAAAAAAGAAACCCTTTCTTAGTTCTGAAAATGATTGGAATGATTTGATGACTTCTGCGCATGGGAGAGAGGAAGATTATTTTCTTCATTCTTGATGCCTTTTTCTTTTTTCAAGGAGTTCAAGCTGGCCTTTTGTTAACAGAAATTGCTTGCTGGTTGAATCCATTAACAAAGTTCTTCCATTGAACTTAAGATACCTGTGGCTGTCTCATGGTGGGTACTGGAATTATTTCTTCGTGCTCAGCAGAGGGGAAAATGTGGTGTGTATGAGAGATGAAAATGAACAGAAAACTGTTTCATGATTGTCCATAGTGTTTAGTAATATACTGTTGGGAACTGATAAAATCCAGTTGATCTGGAGAGTCCTTAGCAGGTCAATCTGAATCATTTGGAACTGGAGAATATTCTGCAGATATGAAAATAACAGTTCTCAGTGTTCATCCCTAAAAGTTGAGGCTACAAGAGGGGATTTATTCCTCACACCTGATTAGGAGTCAATCTTTATTGCTGCCATGTTTTTATTACTGATTAAAAGAGAGTAAGATAAAAAGTATTTGTATTATTTCTGTGCTTTTTTAAAAAAATATTTACTTTCTTTTTGTTGTTGTATATCCAAGTTAGAACATAGAATAAAATACAAACTCCAAAAACTTAAGGAAGATGACCTTGTAAATCTACTTGCTTAGAATGGCAGAATCTCTGCCTGGAGGATTCACCGGAATTGTAGTTTTGTTTTCAAGGCATAATTCTTTTGTTACTTTTGATACTAGCTGGAGGCATTGAACTCCAGTCTCTGTCAAGACCTTTGGGAAAAATCTCCTTTCCTCCCAAGGGAAATATGGAGAATGGTTAGTTCCTCAGAAGGTTGTTGGACACATTTTCTGTCTAGAGTACTAGAAGCCACAGATAATTTGGAAGTAGAATCTAGAAAAAACAATCTGGACTGTGACTGGTTAGAGTAAACAAATGGCAGTTTCTGGGGTACTGAGAAAAAATTCGGAAGCACTTTGGCAACACAGCTTTTGAACAACATGGCAGAACAACTCTTTCTAATTTAAGAATC
Organism: Rhinoptilus africanus; assembly: GCA_013400135.1. Lineage (NCBI taxonomy): Eukaryota > Metazoa > Chordata > Aves > Charadriiformes > Glareolidae > Rhinoptilus > Rhinoptilus africanus. The sequence continues at coordinate 1,099,685 of VXBO01004236.1, forward strand.
TGAAATTATTTATGTGACTTACAGAAGTATATACAGGTTTAGTATCAAAGTAATGAGAATACAACCCCAGAAGAAGTTGAACTGATAAGTTTTGTAGTCAGAATTTTACCCATTTTATTGCTTGCTCTGCAGCATTTTTCTTGGCTGTTTTTTCTCCCCCCCCTTTTTTTTTCCCTTTTTTTTCCTCCGTATATTGGTCTTTTAAATACAAGGACAGTGTTATTAATCACAAGAAGGCACTAGCGATGATCCTTTTAGCAGAAGAGAGGGCTGAAGAGGATCTTGATGTTACCATGTGTAGTGGGTTGACCTTGTCCAGCAGCCACTACCCACACGGCCACTCACTCGCCCTCCCCTCCCACAGCCAGAGGAGAGCGTAGAAACAGCAAAAGCAAGACAACTCATGATTCAAGATAAAGACAATTTAAAAAGTGAAGGAAAGAGTAAAGAAAACCAAGTGATGCAAAGGAAATCACTCACCACCTCCCACAAGCAGACCGATGACCAGCAAGTCTCAGAGCAACAGCCACCTTGGAAGACAAACCCTCCCCTTCTGCTACCTGAGTTTTATTGCTGACCCTTTGACCAGTTTGGATCATTTGTCCTGGCTGTATCACCTCCCAGCTTCTTGTCCATCCCTAGCATACTTTCTGGAGTGGGGACAGAGCGATGGAAAAAAGAGCCTTGACACTGTGCAAGCGCTATCCAGCAGCAGCCAAAACACTGATGCATTATCCACACTGTTTTAGTCACAAATCCAAAACACAGTTCCATCCAGGCTACTGTGAAGAAAGTTAACTCCATCCCAACCAGACCATGGTTTTCCCATGTCGCAGAGTGGAATTGTCAGAGCAATACACTTCTCCCAAATAAATACATGTAGGTGTGGTTTGGGCTTTCTCTGTGTGTGTATTTTGGTTTGATACACTGATGTCTTTTAAGTAAACCACTTCTTGTGCTTTGATGTTGTTGAATGTAGGGAATATGATAGATTTGTGATCAGAAAACCTGCATCCAGCTAGTAGAGGTTTGAAAAGTGATTGCCTTTAAATGCTTCAGCAGCTCTTTAGAGTACTTAATTTTTTAAGTATTATATATGTTAATTAAAATTTTTGGCTCAATCTGCGATAGAGTTTGACTGATTGCAAAGCTGGCGCAGCATGCAGGCCATCAAGGCTGGTGCTGCAACTGTTCTGTCTTCAAATTTCCCTGCCATTTGTACCAGTTTCTCTCTCTCCTGCAATCATACATGCCTCTTCCCATCATTTTGCTAGTTGAGAGTAGAGTGGTGTTAATAAAAAATCTTGAGGCTTTATAATGTATTTTCAGTTTTAACAAGAAAAAAATGACAGGCCTTGGTCATTTGGAAAAGGATGACAGTTCACTCCTCTCAGTGCCAGAGAGCTGCAATCTTCATGAGTTTTTCAAAGTACAGAGTTTAATTTTAGTAACAGGGAGAGACTTTGATAAATTCTAATTTTCATCTCACCGTCTACCCAGTGCATCAAACTTCCGTACAATTTCAGTAATTGTATGTCAGTTTTTAGGAATGATCTAGTACATGTAGGTCAAGAAGTCTGATAAGATGATAATATTTTAATAACATTTTAAAACAATTAATTGCTCCTGAACTGTCAAAAACTTGTCTTGAATTCAAAGAAAAAGTGCTGTGTCTTGCCATCTACAGTACTCACATATTTGGAAAAAGGAAGTTTGTCTTTCACATAAAAGCTATTACACAAAAGCTGTAGAGACATTACCGTAGTTGTTGTTCTATTGTTCAGATTGCTTATTTCCTTTATTATACAGGTGAGTAGCTTAGCAGGACTTAGTTTGAGAAATAGGTCCTAGACTTTGTATTGCCTGTTGTTCTTTTTCCATTTTAGAATAGGACCTTAAATGAATTGCTCTTGAAAGCTCTCATGTCTTTTGTAAATAAAATTTTGGTTTATATGATTGACTTAATATAAGTTAAAGGTAAAACTTAGTTATTATCTTTGTATAAACAAAATAAAAGATTTTTGGTTCTCCTAGTTGTTCCTAAGCATATGTGGGTGTTTTAAAAAGTAAACTATTAAATGCTTACAGAAAATGCAAAGCTTCACTTGAAGTGTTTTCCTGTCACTAACTACATTGGCAGAAATAGGTGCAATTTTATACATCAATGGTTTTGAATTAAATGAGAGATACACTAAGTGCCAAATTAGCATTAATTAAATTGGCATACATCTATTACTACTTTCTCTAGCCATCGACATATTGCCAGTTAAAGTGCTCTTTCGTTGACATGTGAACATACATTGTACATTCTCTGACTAATGTTTCTTTGAATATTTTATGAATTTTGCTTCTGTATTGCTACAGAGCTCAGTATGGGAGTATACTTAGTATACCAGGCTCTTCTTGTGGTTTATGCGACAGAGATGGAGGAATTGGAAAGAAAGCTCTTTTGCTATAGAAGAACTTTCATGTTGGTTTACCGTGGAGTGGAGTAGCATAGCACGCAGCAGCTGAAGAGGCTAGCAAACGGGTCGTCAGAAGCCTGGAGAAACAGAGAGCCAGGAAGGCAGCCGTAGACTGAACTGTTACTGATGAAAAAATACATTCCCAAGCTTGGCATCCGAGTCTGCCGCTGCCAAAATATCTATGAATGGTCTGTACTGAAACACATTAGGGAGAAAAGGTTAAAAAGAAGCACAGCATTAATACTACAAACATGAGAAAGCAATGCCGAGGTAGCACTGGATTTATCCTCTGGACAGTTTTCTTTCTGGGTGCAGTATGGTAGAAGGCCAAAGTATGAGCTGCAGGCCATGTTTCATTCACATCATATGGAAGTTGCAGAGAAGGGATTGCTGTGCAAACATGTGCTATCAAACAAGTTTTGGTCAGCTGTTATGAAATGCCAGAGAGTTGGGTTTTTGTTTGTGTGTTGTCAGGGAAAGTTTACTAGCCCTATTAAAGCATATGAATCTTATTAAAACTGGTATCTTCAAATGAGAGTGAGAAACTGCTCATGTTTTAAGATTTAGGAATAGATGAGTACTAGAATTGTTAATGCTGGAACAAGGATGTTATACTATTAAAAACAATTGTTTGAAGGAGATATTTTTATCTGTTCTTTTTTTTTTCTTGGCAGTCTTACACTCCTTAATTGTTGTAATTGAACATGTAAAACTTGCCAAAGTTAAGTAGAATGTGGGAAGAACATACTTATTCTTAATTAGCATTTAGAAATTGGGAAATGGTGGTGAGGAAAAAAGACACTTTGCGGAACACTAATATTTCTGCTAGATTCTAGTACTTGTATCTGTTACTGTATTCTTAGTCTTTGAAATATAAAATAGGATTTAAAATGTTTTAAAGCTTAAGAAAAAGATAATGTTTAATAGATGAAGGTAGAAAGGAAATGTGAAATGTCATAGAATGCTGAAGAGCAGATTGGAGTTTTTTGGTGCCACGAAGAAGCCAAACTGTGCTGATATCACACTTTGCACTCTCTGAAGTCGAAGTAAGCAGCTGTTATATAGCTCAGTGTTAAACACAATAGTGCAAGGGTCGTACCAGTAAAAGCAAAAAATTAACTTCCCGTGTTGTGTTGGAGAATTTTTGCACATGCTGTTCCCAAATGAAGATCTGACTTGAAGGGTAGTGTTTGCCGATTCTAATTAATGAGATAATCATCAGGCTTTTCTGCATTGCCTCCACAGATGTGACTCTCAGTAGCTGGCTTCCCTCCCCCACCTCTGTTATACTTACCTACGGAAGAAAACTTTCATTTGTATTGTGTGGTCAGCTAACAGCATTGTTTTCTTGACTTGAAGTCAGAAACAGGAAGAAAATTGCAGATGAGTTTCAGTACTTTGATTTCAAAGAAAACGGCATGAGCAAAACCGTCTCTCTAAATTGCAGGAGTATAGAGTTTGAAGACACTTGAGATTAAAAATGTAACTTCCTATTTGAACTTTTACCAGGGTGCTTGTAATATTTAGGAAGAGCCAGCGTGTTAACAGAACACAGTAAAATAATAGAAAAATCACTCAAGCTTGAAGATAACTAGGTGATTATTAAGTTGCTTGGATACAATTCATAAAAATAAGATACCAGAAATACACAAATACTCATCTCTTATCCCTGGTATTCAGTGACAGGATGGTTCAAAGCTGTGCTGGGGAAGGTTTAGACTGGACATTAGGAAGGATTTCTTTACCGAGAGGGTGGCCAAACACCGGAACGGGCTTCCTAGAGAGGTAGTCGATGCTCTGAGCCTGTCAGTGTACGAGAGGCGTTTGTACAATGCCCTTAACAACATGCTTTAACTTTTGGTCAGCCCTGAATTGGTCAGGCACTTGGACTAGATGACCGTTGTAGGTCCCTTCCAACTCTTCTATTCTAAACAGAATGACCGCTTTCAGAATCTTTCTGTAAAAAGGTTCCTACTCTTACAGGCACAGTAGCAGGCCATGGCAACCAGGTGACTGCCCTAATATTGTCTTTTCTTGGCCACAGTATAAAAGTACCTTTTAAAGGAGTAAAAAAAAAATTGCAGTCGTTTTTAGTTTCAGAATTACTCAGCTAGCATGCACATGTTCAGAACTACTGAGTATTAATGAATACTTAATTCAAGGAGTAAGAGTGAAAGTAGTTCATATATTGCTGTTTATAAACCTGCCTGCACAGCACCATTCTAATGCTAGTGTGTTTACCTCGCAAGGGACTTGTGTACTGGGGAAGGCATATTGTCACTGTTCTGTGAACATAATTTCTAAAGACTGACTTTCATTCCACTGTTGTGTTGGTTTTCAATGAGAAGTGGCCCAAAGGTTAGGTTAGTTACCATGTGAAACATTGCTGAGAAGTCACCACTTCCTCCCTTTCTTCCTCCTTTTTCCTTATGAGGACTTCTTTGGGCTGCCTTTGCCTTTTCCTCCAGTTCCGTGGTCTCCCAGGTCAAGCAGAACTCCTTGCCCATCTTCATCAACTTGCAGAAAATTCAGTCTTAATTTCTTAAAAAAAAAAGAACATACAAAATGAATATGGCTTTTTTGTCTTCACCAGTGCTCTTTGTTTTCCACTGGTTGCCCTCATCACGTTACTTGCTGTAGTGAGACAATACCTCCTGGCATCTATCGCTTCTCCAGGCATCATATTCCTTTCATTTTATTTGTGATTTCCCAAAGTTCTGCCACTTGCAGTAGGGTACCCCTCAAGGATTTTTACCTCTCTAAGTACGAATATTTCATTCTGTCTGGGAATTTCGTTGTGCACTGTCAGCAATGAAAGGGAATATACCTGTACATGATTTGATACTGAAGGATCTGTTAGCTCAATGTATGATAAAATTCCTGGTCTGGAATAACAAATTTAACCTTATTTCTTCTTTAGCAGTTTATGGAGTGCAGAACAAAACCTATGGACCCTGATTTATTATTGTAAACTCTGGGACTGGCAGTTTGTAATGACTGTGTTCACTACAACTGTGCATTTATGCACTATCCCAATGTGCCATAGTAATTGTTTAACTGACATGGTTTTGCATCCACTTATCCACTTCTGTTTAAACTTTGGAGGACAATGTAGAGGTTATGTCTTCTCCTACTGCTGGCCTTCAGGAATTAGCCAAATGTGTGCAAACATTTGTAATCTGTCACCCAAGAGCAGAATAAATTTGCTGAGATAATTCTGTAGTCAGTATGCTTGCAGTAGCTGTTAGTATTTGCTTAGATTTTATAGCACGGCAGCTAGAATTGTGAGCACGTAACTAACAGAAATTAGTTAATTACAAAGCACCAGCTTGTACCAGTTGTAAATAATGTTAGGCACAGAACGCAGCACTAACATTTGCAGCTTGTTTTTGTAATATGTTTATATAAGTATACTATCTAGATTTTATAATTTAAGAAAGCTTAAAAAATATTTGTATTTGCCCTACTGACATCTCAGCTTTCTTGTATGTATTTCAGTGTATATATGGTTAAAACAAAACTGCAAATACGATTTGAAAATACTCGTACTGTATTAAACTGTATAATGGATAAGGCAGTGTTTTGAAAGCTACTCCTGCTATTCATTTAGAATATCCTCCTTCATTGGGGACCTTGTCAGTGGAGAATTCTAGTGTTATGTATTACAAGCTATTAGTAATAAGGACACGAATTTGACATGGTAATATACAATGTAATGACAGAAAAATGGGTAGGAAATTGACTTTCAAGATCCCAAGTTTAAATGAATGAATGTAAATCAATGTTGCCCATTGTTATTAAGGTCTGTAATAGAAAACTTCCAAATTAATGCAGATACTTAAATAGTGTCATTAAAAATTAGAACTTGAAAATTATTTTTGAACTTGTGTTAACATTTTGAGGTATATTGGGATATAGCTAACCATTTACACCATGTTGTGACAGATTCTCAGTAAAACGTGGGGTTCAGGCACATTCCTCACTGCTTTACTAAGAAGCAGCAGGATTTTTTTTTGTTTGTTTGATTGTCAGTAGTCTCAGGAAATAATTTCCTTCTCTCCTGATCAAAGCAATTTCATGTTGAAAGGCGTCTGAGTTACCCCGGTACCTGAAAGACTTGCACACCCTTTGATATCGAACCCTTTTTTGTCTTTCAGATCATTAGGAGCTATATCTCTATAAAAAAAGGATGTAATTGCTTTCACGTACTGATCGTGGCTTCTGCCCTTGTATAAGCATAGATAGGTACTGTAATACTGGAAGTGGAATGTGTGAACTACTGATTACTTAATACGCATTATTGCTTCAGTTACTTATTTTTATCTGAGTACTTGACTGTGTTTACTGCTGACGCAATCAGAAGTTTCAGAATAGCTAAATCTGTTGATATTTTGTGTAGACAAGTATGGGTTGGGAAAAGATATCTCTGAAAAGGGTTATATAAATTAATTGCTAATGCAGATGACTATAAAAATGCGTGGAAGGTGGAAGTGTCAGATTAGGGTTCACTTGATTCTAAAGTATTTTGGAAGTGTTCTGAAGTATTTCATGTGATCCTGAAGTATGGATAGGTATGGCATTGTGCTGCAACCATCTGATCCTGTTGGACTGGGTTGTCTGAGTGAATTTTTTGCAATTGTAAACATATGATAAAAGACAAGTCTGCATTTTTTCATGTTTCAAGAAATAAAGTTCCTGGTCAACAAGAAATCTTGATACTGATGTGGTTCTTAGTTGGTAAAGTTTTACGACCTCGTGTAAGAGTGGATGAAAATAAAGTTCCCGTTTGGCCCTACAGCCGAGGAAATCCCAGAACCTGCAACTTGTTGCCAGACGAGGTAATGACAACTGTTGACTTTGCCACATTCAGGAAGTAATTCAAAATAACTCTATTTTCAGAACATGATGTCCTTGTTTGCAAATGAATTTTAAAGGGGACAAATAAATGTTACTTTATGATATTTGGAGAGTAAAGTTGAAAGGTCATTTCATAGTGTAGTGGTGTAAGTTTTGGTTTCAGGTTTTAATTTTTAGAAACACTGAACACTTATGAGAGTTCTGTACATGCGTATGTGCACAGGAGTAGATAGAAATTAATATAAAACATGTAAAAGCTATAGTCAGTGCAATGACTGTTATTAGCTGACAAGAATCCAGTTTTTGGAGTCAGCTTCCCTCCTCCCTCTCCATCAAAGATTAAAGTCGGGAGTAATAATCCTTGATTATTCGTTAAGGGACGTATGCTGAATTGTTGTTGAAGATGTCTGGAAAAAAACCAGAACATGTAATTGGTTTTAATATATCTCATTACCTATCAACAGTGATCAATCCTCAGATGTACTCTTTTCTGCCTTGAGTAAGTAGCACTGGTTCTTAAATGCATAGAGCTAATTTATTCTGTAAACCAAATCAGGTCATTAGTTTTCAGTATTTTTATTCTTAGCTGACTACAATTCTGTAAAACTCAAAATAGCCCCATAATATCATCAGTAAGACAAAACATGCTTTCAGAACTGCACTTGTAAATTAGAAATTCTGGTGTAAAATTGTGATTGCATAAGCTTTCAAATGAGTCCAACAATTTTCAAAACTGTATTAACTTCATAATGAAAATTCTCTGCTCCGAAAATCTGAAATGTAAGCCATTGCAGCACGATGTCTTTCTGAGCTTTCTATAATCCAGGGAAACTTCTGATATTCCATAATCAGTTCTACAGCCCAAGGGGAATGGAATATGCTTTATTTATAGGATGATACACCATGAGGATATTCCGGGGCTGATGAGAGATTTCTGATTACCATCTGTTGCAACTACTCAAGTTTCAGAGTGGATTAACTATGTATACCGAGACTGTAAGATCCTAAATCCAGCTGTAGGCTGTTTATCAGTAGTGGTAGACTATGTAAAATCTCCTTGGGTAGAATGTCTGAGCCCTTGTCTACAGCAAAAGAAACCTGGCACTTGGAAGTCACAGCGTTAATGAAACAGTTTCTCAGTCAAACCACAGATTTTTGCTCCTTAAGTGATACTTTGCCGTTTTGGAGAAGATGAAATTGGAAATTGACTCTTTGGGGTCTAAGGGTGAGGGGACAGCAGCCAAAATGACTTTGTAGGAGTTTTCCAAATCCGCAGCCACGGTTTTACTCTCTAAAAAAGCTGAAAATGAGGGTAGAACATACTTTTGTTTGAAATTCTAAATCTAACGCATGATTCAATGCAGATCTTAACGTTCTTGAACACTTCTGTGCATCTTTCTGATTAAGAAAACAAGGTTTTCTGTGGGTAGTAGAAAAAATAAGACTTTACAGTAGTAATTGTAAGGTTTGATACGTATCTCTAGAAAGCTACGAACTTTACAATAACAGTTGTGAAGTCCTCCTCTTAAACCCCATTGTTGAAGAGGCAACTGTATTGGTAGCTATAGATACACTAACTGGGTGATGAGTTTTGATGAGCACCTTAGTTTTGCCTACTCTTTAAAGGAAGAAATACTAATTTGAGTCTCCCTCCTTCTCACACCAATTTTTAGTAAAACTGCTGGAATAAAATGATGTTAACAGATGTCTGTCTCCTTTTTCAGATTTCTTTAAAGTAGGCAAATATATTTAAAAGCTATGAGTAAGGGACTGTAAGAGGGAAAGACAGGCAACTGGGTGAACAGGGTAAGTATTTACATAATCTATGTGTTCTTAGAGAAAGTTAGCTTAAAAATACAGACCTACCTGTTTCTGAAGGAGGAAACTCAGTTACATCAATAAGGATAAACCCCCTTTTATTAGAAGAATGCCAGGACCTTAACGTAACTTTTGCTGTGCTTCAGTTGTCATTCTGTCATGATTTTCCTGCTTGACAGTCTTCTATGGCTATTTGCTTTCTTTTTAGGGAGGCTTTTTACTATTGACATATGACAGCAATGTAATTCTGCTACTGGTGAAGCTGTATATTTTTTTCATGAACTGTGGTCCAGAATTGTAGCCTAACTGAAGTCGTTTCTTACTTGAATAGATTTTGCCTTCCTGCAATTTTCTGCATCCTTACTAACTCCTGATGCCTGGTTACTCTGTTAGTTGAACCCTCCAGTCTGAAAAGGGTGCAGGGAAGCTTTTAAATCTATTCTTAAACCAGCCACAACAGGAAAGAGAATAAACTGTGCTTAAACTCTTTTGGCCCAGTGCTTTTCCAGGCTAATTTTAGTAAACATGTTTTGTAAAGGCTGTAAAATTAAAATACATGTTCTGAGAGCTGTCTTGTTTTTTTTTTTTTTTTGGTACTTTTCATTGCAGTGGTTGATTAATTAATGTTTGTGGTATGATCAATGGCCTTATGAGTAGTAGTTAGAGGCTCTTGTGGTTGAGGACTTGGCAAATACTTTTAAATGAAAAACATCAGCTAGTTTTTGCAAAATGGGTGGTAATTTTTCTGGCAAGCTAAAGTAGCATTAGTAGAAGGAAAATCACATTTTTGCTGTTGACTAAAGAACTTGCTTTCTAACTTCACGTTATCACTGAATTAATAAAAAATTGTTTTCACTCTTCCTTTCCTCTTAGTTGCCTAGGAGCAGTTTACAATATTGGAAAGTACAGAATGGTAGAATTTACAAATTGGACGGTACTGTGTTCAGGAAATGATGACTCATTTTGGCTTCTGTCATGATTATTGTCGTTGGGATGCATGCTTCTTTACTATGAAGATTTTTGTAGTGTCTGAAGGAAAAAAACCCCACCCATGAAATAAAACTGGTACATATTAATTTGAATTTCCTACAAAGGTGTATGAGGAAGACCATGGAGACTTGTAAACAACAGGGTCATAAGCTAAATTCTAAAAATGGCCAGAAAAAGCTAATTCTAGTGTAATTTTAACACTGTTGAGCCAAATTCTGCTTAGTTGCACTGCACTGAAAATCCAGAAGACTTGATTTTAACATTTGATTTGAGAGCAGATTAACAGTGAGAATCTGGATGCTATTCTGCAGATAGTAGTTAGAGAGTGGTTAACAGAAATAGTGTCTGTTCGTGGAATTAGACAGGGTGGAGGAGAAATGTCATCAATTTTGGAAGCAAAAGTTCTTATTAAAAATTGTTACAGATTTTTTCAAAATAATTTTTTAAACTTCATTTTTTTTGCCTAAAATTTTTTATAAATTGCTTTATGTGCTTTGCAGTAACTCCTAGAAGAACTCAGGTAGGGTTTCATTTTGCAGATTGCTAGTACTTCGCTAAGAAATAATATTGGCAGTAAGAAGAGAGGAACAGATCTTTTAAGTTTGATTCATATCTAAAAATGTGGTAATATATTTGATTATAAGTGCAACCTTTATTATTTGCCTTATAATTGGTGTAATTGTTTTCACGTATAATCATTCTTAAAAAAGGGACCCTTTCTTATTTCACAGTAGTTTCTGATTATTTGTGGATGTTGACTTTACAGGATTTGAATAAGTTGCAAAGATGGGTTGCAGAGCAGACATGATCTTCAAATCAAACAATTCTGTCATTGTCTGTTTTGTGTGAACTGGATAAGCTTATTTTTAATCATCACTAATTTTCCTTTTTTGCCTGTTCTTACAGACAAAGTTGTTTCATGTTAAACGTATAGAGTCATGTGTTAACCAAGCTGACACACAGAATTCAAAAATCATGTATATGACAGAGATTCCAGATCAGTCACTTATGTATGAGTCTTTGTATATGCTATGGCTTCTTAAACATGAACACTTCTAGATGTTAGAATACATAGAAGTAGATGAATCAAAAGATCCCTTCCTCTTCCCAGACAGAATATGTAGCTAATACCCATCAGAATGTTCCAAAAGTACTAGACATTCCTTTGGGAGTAATCTACTACTCACTGTATAGCAATTGAATATATCTACAAATATTTGCATTGAAATGTGAAGGTCTAGCACTCTTGGCGGGGACTTTCAAAACTTAGAGAATGTTGGGAATGTTACTCCAACAAAGGAGTTTCTGCTTCTTGTCTATAGCTATGATCACTTGACTTTATATTTAGAAGTGAGGAAATTCCTGGAAATGGTTTCTGACTCTTACTCCTGTGTGTTAGTGAGAACAATGTCACATATCTTCATTATTATAAAATGTAGGGAATGTATTGGGTGATACTTTGAGACCAATATAAATAGACATTTACAATTAAATTTTATTTTTCATTCCTTTTTGGTATATTTCACTGAGCTTTCAGAATGAATAGCAACTGTTCTTTTAACGGCTTACCTGGGCCTCAGATGTTGTGGGTGAACCTTGTAATTCAAGTAACATTTTTCAATGTGAGGGAAACGACTATGTTTCTACAAATTCTTGTAAACTGGTTTTCATGGAGCTTGTGTTTATAAATTATTGAATGCACTCAAACTGCCCATGATCTACAGGTCTGGGTAATTCTCACTAATTGTAAAGCACTGAAAAATCAGCTTGAAGTGTGATTTGATTAAATTTTGAAAGCCTGTTGCTCTGAAATCAGGGCACTACTCCATGTGACAAATTGTATGTAAACATCCTATAAAATTCTAGTGCAATCATATTTGTGTCATTAATGCTAACGAGAAAGTACATAGTACTGGAGACACATGATACAGGGGGCGATCCTTGGCATGATGCAGTGCCTTGTGTTTATTTTCGAAGTAGAAGCTACGTTAAACTGGAAGATGGCTATTCGCAATCTCCTTTTACTTTTTTTGTGTTTGTGTGTTTACGTGTATGTACATGTACGCACTGAGAAACCGCTAAATTTCTTTCCTTGCCCAGGTAGAGTCATTACTGCTTCATTATACTCTTCTATTCGTTTAGCATAGCACGTGGTGTGCCATGTTGAGAGTCGTGGCTTGGTCTCACTGTAGAAACAGGCCTTTTTCAGAAATTTGAACCGGTACGGTGAGGTGTTTTTTAACTTTAGTAAATAAGATATGAATAAGAGATTATTTTAATATTGAAACCAAGAAGCATAAGAAAGGCAGAGTAGTTTATCTTTTTTTTTATTAACTTTTAAAAAGCGTATTACTTTTTTTTTAATTAATGGAAAAACTTCAAGAGAGTCTTCACTCTTTTCACTCTTTTTTTTTGTCAGTTTCTAATTTTTAATATAGCATGGTTTGTTTTTTTAAAAAACAGCAGTTAATGGAGAGTGTAACAATCAGTTTTTCCTCTGCTACGGCTCTGCTGAAGAGGAATAGATTCAGCTATTTCAAAACTGGTTGCAGAGCTGTGCTTTTTTCTGTCTGCAGCCCTGAGCTTGGAGAATGATGCCAAAACTCTTACTGATCATCTCAATGTGTTTTGTTGAAAGTTTTTATAAATGAAAGAACTCTGCTGGATTTTTCGACTGATCTGATGGCATCTGCTACAAATGAGCTTTTTCTTTATACTACAGGATTGCTTGGCTAGTCTCCTTCCAAAACCAAGACATAATAAAGACGGGATACTCTTGTATATTGCTGATTTTAAATCTTAGTAAAAGGCTTATAAACTGAACTAAATATAAAGCTGTGATTCTTTCAGAGAATAGTACAAATTACTTTGAAATGTAAAGGGGGCTATAGTGAAGCAAACAAATTAGAAAGTTCTGTGTGGCAGTGTAACTTACTGTATAAGCACTAAGATATTTTTGATAAATGAGAAAAACCCCCTGGTTTTACTGTGTTCTCTCCAAGCCTGTAGTCTTTTCCCTCCTATAAAAGCTATTATCTGTTTTTCATAAAGCCAGCAGGAGACCGATTTTTTGTATGTGTTTCCTGTCTGGAGTTCTCTGACTATGGAAAAATAATTTGATTTTTAAGGTTCTAGGATGCTAAAGTAAACCCTTAAGAGGATTTTTTTTTTTTATTAAAGAGGCAAATGGTAGTTGGAATGTATTTCGTATATAATGTATTTTCCCTTTAATGACTGGGAGATCCATACAGTTCACACCTCCTTACTTACCTGGAAAAAAAAAAGCTGAAAGAGAATGAGGTGTGTAATAAACTAGTTACCTTGATACCAGAGTTTAATCCAAAGATTCCCATTTGAATTTTTAAAAATTAATTATAATTCTATGAGACGATAATTTTTCCAGCCAAGTTTCTGCGTCTGAGTTACTGCGTCTGCCTGCCACTAGCTGATTTCTGCGAAATAAGACTAAAGGATAGAGGTCTTGGACATAATTTAGTTTTTCTAAATTTCATGGACATTTACATCTGAGTGGAGAAAAGAGGCACTGTTTATTCTTTGTTACAATAACTCGGGGAATGCGCAGTCTCTGTCTAACTGAGTGAGTTACTGGGCAGGCGATATGTCTGGTTGCTGAGCCTTTCAGTGCAGGTGTCGTCCTAAATGGGCTGCAACACGTGCTGCCTCTTGGCTGCCCTGCAAGCCATGTCGGCAGAACACAAGAGGAAAGGTTCAGGATTCACACGAGGTAAGTAGGAGAATTGCTGGGGTTGGGAGGGAACCATAAAAGATGGGAAGAGGTAACGGAGAGGAGTGTGTGTGATTGGGAAGATTGGGGATGTGATCGAAAATGAGACTTAGAGCAGTTGGTGAATGTGAGAAGAATCTGACAATGTGAGAAGACGTGGCTTCAGGCGGTGTTCAGATGTGTTGAGGGTGAGAATGATTATTTTGCTCTCTTGGTTTTGTAAAGAGGAATTCTTTCTGAAGCGCCCTTCTGGACTTGGGCTGTCTTCTAGTGCTGCAACAGCTGTACTGGCTTGATGCGGTGCGGTGGGTTGCATTCATGCATGGCACATGCAATTTTAACATAAATTGGAGTCTCTTGAAACATCTGTAGTTTACAGTAGCTGGCGGTGACCTCAGAGGTTGCCCCAGTAACTGGTGTCCCAGGAGCCTCTGTAAATATACTCGAAAAGTGGCCCAAAGTCTACATGCTAGTGCAGTGGCTAAAAATACTGAGTAATTATGTTTATATTTAAAACTAGTTATATCAAGGTGGTTTTAGTAGCAGTCTCACCCACATATAAAAATAAAAAAACATTTTAAGATAGCATACACTTTGAAATTATGTGTCGAGAATTCATAAAAAGACATCAGCGAGCACTCTCACAAATTAGGAGCCGTTATTTGATGATGCCTTCTACTTTTACTATAATGACAGTTCATTAATGTTCATTTAGTAAGACTTATATATTTAAGTCACTAGAAGAATGATTTCTGCCTTCATATGATATAAAAGTTAGTGGTGTGGATCAAGGTACTTTCACAGTGTTGGCCTCTAGAACCTAGAGGATACAATATTTTAACTAGGAGACACAAATGATAATGCTGTAGGTAGTTCTTTTATAAAAGCTTCAGTGGAAAACAGTTATGAGATGGTGGCAGCTGAACAATTCTCTCCATGTCTTAATTCTCCAGAATTCAAGTACATTTATACAGTGGTCAAATTCATTAATAAAATTAATGAATTCATAAATGATTAAAATTATTAATTAATAAAATTGTTGTGTCCTGTCCGTCCCCCCCAGCCCCGGAAAATTCATATGGATTAGTATTAGTTTAGCAGAGTTTGGGCAAATAGCATTTCTAATACAGGAATAATTCTCTTCGTTGTAAGTATTTGTTTCCTTTCTTTCCCTCCCTCTCCCTCGGTTGTGAACCCTGAGCTGGAAGCAGCTCAGTAGTGTTGGCACCTTGCAGTGTTTATGCAGTTCAGAGGAAGAATGAACTCTATCACCACTAGCTTTTAGTTGGAAGATGTGTAGTGTTGCTGAAGTCATAGAATGCTTATTCTCACAGTTACCTTGGCTTCTGAAAGGCTTTTTCTTTTGTTTTGTGGATTTTCATGACCAGCTATAAATAGAAATGGTAGAAAGCAGTCTAGCTTATTCCATTTAAGAAAAAGTGGGACTTGTGAATCCTTATTCAAATATTGACATGTGGTGCATATTTAAATTTAGTAGCTGTACAGCTTGGTTTCAACATACCTTGATGGAATTTTCCTAGTAAAACTAGAATTTAGACCAGTGTCACGAAGAATTCATGATTCTACTGTAATTTCACTAAAATAAGAAAATCAGAAATGTGTACACCAGTGACATAATTATTGCATGGTGAATAATATCATTGAACAAGAAGATATTAAAGTACCAAAAGGTGTAACAGCGTATACAATTGCTATGGTTGTGTATTTTGTAGAAGAGTGAGCGGTCCATTCCTGAAGAAAATGCCAATTGATTCTTCAAAGGGAATCAAAGTAATATTCCTTAAACTAGTTTATGGTTACAGAAGAAATTTATCTGAATACTGTCTTTAAATAAAGAAAAAAAGGTTACCAGGTGAAGGTTTTGACAGTATCAAGCAAACTTCAGAAGGTCACGGGTTCTATAAATACTGGTTTGCTGTGGCAACATACAAATAAACCAAAGAAAAACATATATAAAAGTACTGCTCATCTCTGTTGCTATGTATTAGGGAGCTGACTGTGAGGTAAAGAATACATGATTGGCTGCCTTTTCTTTTATGCTCCTAAATCTTAGTCTTATCTTT